>CM076571.1:528214334-528294780 GCA_034641835.2 Pinus albicaulis | reverse complement strand
CAAAATAGGCAGTTGCTATACGTGATCCAATCAGAAGATCCCACAGGCATTGGGAGTGTACTATTATGAAAACATGACGTCAGTCTGAATACTTGAGGATGAGCGCTTTGAGAACATCTTCACTATGTCTGCCAAAGACACTTATGCATGCTTCCTTTGCACGGTCCAATGCATATCGTGTAATAGAGGATTCATTTTCATCTCCCATCCAACGCAAGAAATGTTTAAACTGCCAGGCTGCCATGTTCAGATTTCGGAAGTCTCCGGGAACAGTACTTTGAATGGCCTCCATGATTTTCTGCCCTGAAGGAAAGCAGCCGTTTATCATGGTGGAAAGGAAGCTTTTGGACCGTGCTCCTGCCAGATATGCAGACACAAAAGATGCACGAATCCAGCGCTTCTCTTCTTCCGTTTCTAGCAAATGGGAACTCCTGATGATCTCCTCTGCCTCTACAGAAAGCTTTAAGAATCCTGCGCATGCCGGAACATCCACATCAAATGCCTGGTGAAGAGAAGTTGTAGAAAACAATTCATCCATTGCTTTGTCATGCAGTCGCTGAAAGCATGCGGTAGTTAAAGGCTCCTGGGATGTCCAGAGAGAGTCCTCGAGAATACATCTCCTGCATTTGCACGTGAAGCCCCACTTCTTGCATCGGGCTTGGCGCTGCGGTAGGGGGAGGAGGACATCAAAATAAGAAATGGTGATCTCTTCTCCTTTCTTGATGGGCCTGGAAGCATGAATAAACATGGCGCTTCCCACGTCCAGACTTTTCGAGTTCGGTAAACAGGAATGATTGATGAAGGACGGAAGCAGCCAGAGACCGCTCAAATTCTGGCCTCCTGATTTCAAAACAAACGTCTCTGCGGCTCCACTTAATGAGTTCAGCCTTATAATATCCAGAATCCGGTCAACTTCCAACTTCAAATCTTCATTTTGTTCTTCTGGTTCGTCCGTCTTAAACAGATCAATGGCTGGAACATCCAGGCTGCCGGGGGTGGAGGATCGCTGTAAACTATAAAGCTGGCGGAGCAATATTGGCGATTTTCCGGCAGCACAGATGACCGCGGTGACAAGATCTTCTTGAGACGCCGTGTTGAGGGGCTTGTCCTTATATAACACAGTGGGAAAGTCGTTATCATAAGCAACTGCGACAGGGTTGCTTACGAGGAATAGCTCGCCGGTTCTTATTTTTCGGGTGGCGTAGAGTCCCCGCCCGCGGCCGTCTTCGGTCATCTTGATCTCCACAGGGCCCACGAAATCGGCAACTTCCTTACAAGAAGCTGTTGGAAGTCCTAATAGATAGTCTGAGATGTCATACTTGCCACTAACGCTCTGGGCGTAAAAAGTCATGGCCTGATGTAGCGCCTCTTGTATTTCCCTGTGTCCCGGGCTGGTCTCGTCGGCTTTCTTGAAACATTCGCATGCCGCTTCATATCGCCTCAGCCCGAGCAGAGCGCGCCCTTTCCTGTATAGCGATTTGAGATGGTCTGGATCAATCCGAAGGGCGTCGTTGGAATCGTCTAACGCCCACTTGAATTCCTTCATCTGCAGCCACGTCTGTTGGAATGTTGAGAATTCCAGAACAATGAAAGGAGAGAGTAAAATCCCCTCTTCAACATAGAGAAATATAAAAATTCTTTGACAGGAGACAAAGTTTTCAAACTGTAAAACAAACTTCTATTCCTTTCAAAAACCGTGACAAATCTTCCTCAATACAGAGGGATAACATGAAGAGTGACTGCTATAGACGCAGTGCACAAAAATATTCACTGTTCTCTCAAAAAAATACTCTCTGTCTCTCAAAACAACAATGCTGTGTATTTCATTTCCGCGTTGCTGTGCAAAAACAACAAAACCAAATAAAACAATACAATACTACAGACTCGCGGGCCTTTTCTTTTATATGTGTCGTGCACAAAAAAAAAAAGCATTACAAAACATGTCTAAAAATTAAATAAAAAGAAATAACCCGAATTACAAAGGAAAAACCTCTTGGAACTAATTAAATATCAAATGCCCGACGTACGAGTGGGGACCACATCGCAGTTGGAAATCGGCGATCGGCGGATTGGCTTTGACAAACAAACTTGCGATTTGAGAAATGTGCAATGTTGCGATTGCGATTGAATCGCATCGCAAACATCCGACGGAACATTGTGATTGTGATTACTACACGGATGCGACGACCATATATAAAACATGGCTCATAAAGCAATCGGGTCCGAACTTTAAACAATAACATGCGCCCATCAAAAAATTCCGATTGTGATTGCAGACTGGATGCGATGGCACATAAAACTCCAATATAATAAACCATCGGTTGCAGCCTTCGATCGGAGCACATAACAAAAGCGCTCCGATTGAACTTTGCAATTGGAACACTTGCGATTGCAATAAAACACTGCCGCATGGTCTTGTGGACCCACGGGCCTCAGCTACTGGTGGGGGAGATTTATATATATATAAGTTTTGGTTGTATATTATATACAACCGTTCCACCATGGAACTCTTCCACATCAACAAGACACTTGGTACTTGTATTATTTGTATGTTGCGATTTGCGATTGCGATTGGATCGCATCGCAAATCTTCACATCAACAAGACACTAATTCAAAAACTTGCGATTGCGATTTGGGCATAAGTGGTGGGGACCACTTGTCCCTCCATTTCAAAAATAAAAGGACTTCTACCTGACTTAAACCAATTTTCTTCATTCTGGTTGTTGAGGGCTTTAAACGCCCGAAATGACTGTTTTAATAAGAACTGCTCCTTCGTAGTTCAGAACTACGGGAAAATCTTCGTTCCACTGCAAAACGGCTCTTCCCATCACGATAATCAATTCTTCTCTACAATTCATGGCTGCGGCCCATAACAATTAATTTCATTCCTACGGTTCTTCCATCCTTCTTTAATTTACAGTGCTCTGCACTCAAAAATTTCTCCTCCTGCTGCCTTTGTACTCTTTTCTTCCTGCCCAAGGCTGGCAGGTGACTTTAATATTTTCAACACTCCCCCTTAAAGTCAGCTGCTGGGTTATCCATCATACCCACGCATTTTCTTAAAAATTCAAAGGTCTTTTGCCCCAATGGCTTTGTTAAAATATCTGCATATTGCTCCTTTGTTTTATAATGTTGTACAATGATTTCTCCATTGTTTACCAATTCTCTGATATAATGAAACTTTGTATCTATGTGTTTTGTTCTTTTATGAAACACAGAATTCTTTGACAATGCAATAGCTGAGCTATTGTCACAATAAATCACTGTTCCTTTTACCTGTTCTTGGCATAAACTTCTCAACATTCTTCTCATCCAAATTGCTTGACACGTTGCTGCTGTAGCTGCCACATACTCTGCCTCTACTGTAGATAATGCTACAATCGGTTGTTTCTTAGAAGCCCGTGAAATGGATCTTGAACCCATATGAAAAACATAACCGGAAGTTCTCTTCCGATCATCTACACTTCCAGCCCAATCACTGTTAGTGTATCCAACTAATTCTGAATTTTCTGAAGTAGTATATAAAACGCCAAATCTTTTAGTTCCTTTAACATACCTCATAATTCTCTTTGCTTCTTGCCAATGTGCATCTTTTGGCTTCTCCATAAATCTGGAAATTAGACTAACAACATGCATAATATCTGGCCTAGTTGCAGTCAAATACATGCGACTGCCAACTATGCTTTTATACAAACTTGGATCAAACTCCTTGCTGCTGTCATCTTTACTCAACTTCAATCCCATTACTGTGGGAGTAATTGCAGCTTTGCACTCCTGCATATTAAATCTTTCCAAAACTTGATTCACATACTTTGCTTGAGAAATAAAAATCCCTTTCTCATTTTGTTCTACTTCTATTCCCAAGAAGTATCTCAACAAACCCATGTCAGTCATTTCAAATTCATCTTTCATGACTGTTTTAAAATTTTCAACAAGGTAATCATCATTACCTGTAAAAATTAAATCATCAACATATAAAACAACAATCAACATTTTACCATCCTTTTCTTTGATGTAGAGGGTGGGTTCTCCCTCACACTTTTCAAATCCATTTTCTAGTAGATAGGAGTCTATTCTACTATACCACACTCTTGGTGCTTGCTTCAGCCCATAAAGAGCTTTATTCAATTTGCAGACTTTATGCTCTTGGCCTTTCTTCTCATAGCCGAGAGGTTGTTCCACATATACCTCTTCCATTAAAACTCCATTTAAAAATGCAGATTTTACATCCATCTGGTATACTTTCCATTTGTTTTGTGCTGCTATGGACAGCACTGCTCTTATGGTCTCCATTCTTGCAACCGGTGCAAAAGTTTCTTCATAATCAATCCCATACTTCTGCTTATAACCCTTGACAACAAGTCTGGCCTTGTGTCTTTCTATCTTTCCTTCAGCATTGCTTTTGGTCTTATAGACCCATTTAACACCAATGGCTTCTTTTCCTTCTGGGAGATCAACCAACTCCCATGTTTTGTTCTTCTCTATGGAATTTATTTCATCATCCATAGCTTCTATCCATTTTCTATCTTTAATTGCATCTTCAAAATGAATAGGATCATCAACTTGACAATACAAAGCAAATAAGGAATTCATACCTTCATTTGCTGCTCCTTGCTCATAGATTTCTCTAATGCTTCTGAATTTTGTTCCTCTTTCACTTGGTGTATTCGTGCTTGAAGAAGCACTCGAATCTGCTCCATGTGGTGTGCTCGGTGATGCACTCCCACTTCTTCTCAAGGGTGTTCTCACTGCTGCTTGAGGTGTCCCTTGTTGTCCTTGAATTTGAGGAGGTTTTGCTACGGATGGGTTGCCAATTTCAACCACATCTCCCTCATCTTCATCATGAGATAAACAGTTTTTGACATTGATTGTTTTCTCAATGCTTCCATCCCATGCTTCCTCTTCAATGAATTGTACATCTCTGCTTATCATAAACTTCTTTGTGGATGGGTTATACAATTTGTATCCTTTGGAATCTTCCCAATATCTAAGGAAAATGCACTTCTCCCCCTTACTATCCAACTTCTTCCTCAACTTGTCAGGAATGTGTGCATATGCCACACATCCAAAAATTCTCATGTGGGTGACTCCTTGTTTTCTGCCACTCGACGCTTCTTCTGGAAATTTGTTCATCACAACTTTTGTAGGGCATATATTTAAAATGTACACAACACAGTGTGCTACTTCAGCCCAATACTCATTCGGCAAGTGTTTCGCCTTCAGCATACTTCTCACCATTTCCATTATGGTTCGATTCTTCCTTTCAGCAACTCCATTCTGTTGCGGTGTGTACCTTGTGGTAAATTTCTTGTGTATGTCGTTATCTCTGTAGAAATGCAGAAATTCCTTTGATATATATTCTCCTCCTCTATCAGTTCTGAGAACTTTAATGTGCAGTCCGATCTTTTTTTCTACAAGAGCTTTAAAATGGCGAAATTTTTGAAAAACTTCACTCTTATATTTCAGAAAATAAACCCACACTTTTCTTGTGAAATCATCTATGAAGGTCAGCATGTAATTGCTACCTGAAACTGACGCTGTCTGCATCGGCCCACATAAATCTGAGTGAATGATCTCTAAGGGTGCTTTTGCCCTTATGCTTTTCCCTGATGGAAAATTTTCTCTGTGCTGCTTTCCCAAGATGAAGCCTTCACATAGGCTGTTAGGCTTCTCAATCAATGGCAAACCTCTTACCATTCCTTTTCTGTGCAGCAAATTTAATCCTCCAAAATTGAGATGTCCAAATCTCAGGTGCCATAACCAATTTTCATCTTTCTCTTCTTTCTGAAAGGTTTCTTGTGTTACAACTACTATGCTTTTTCCTTTCCCCTTCAATTCAGTGTTGAGCTTGACCAGAAACATTCTATTGCTGGTCATTTGAATTTCAGCAATGATTTTCTTACTTGGAGGTATATCTTTTATTGTGCACACATCATCTTTGAAAATTACATTGTAACCTTTGTTTATGAGCTGCCCAATGCTCAAAAGATTACACTTCAGACCTGGAACATAATACACATTAGGAACAAATTTTTTCTCACCATTTATTGCTCGAATACTAACTCTTCCTTTTCCTTTGACAGAGATTTTAGTATCAGTCCCTGTGGTTACTTCAGATTTAATCTCTTCATCTAGATTTGCAAACATTGCTCAGTTTCCAGTCATGTGATTACTACATCCTGAATCTAAGAACCAAACATCATCTTCTCTATCCTGTGCTACATTACACACTAACAACACATTACTTGGGGTCTTTTCTTCTTTTGCTACATTAGCATTCTGCTTATTTTTCATGTCATTTTGCTTCTTTCTACATTCATTGGCATAGTGCCCATATTTCTTGCAATAATGACATTGGACATTGGATTTGTCATACCTTTGTCCATGAGCATGTTGGTGTTGATGTCCACCTTGGTTGCTGTTGCTGTGGCCGTGGCTCTAACTTTGATTGTTGCTCCTTCCATGTGAATGTGAAGGGCTGTTCCTTCCACGTCTATTTTGACTTTTGTCTCTTCCTCTTCCTTTGCCTTGACCTCTTCCTCTTCCTGAGGGCATCTGGGTCTTGAAGGCATGGTCTAGAGATGAGTGTTCATCTCTGCTCAATCTCTGTTCATGAGTTATCAGTGAGGCATGAAGTTCATCCACTGTGAACCTTGAAAGATCTTTTGTCTCTTCTATGGTGGTAACAATAACATCAAAATTTGAGGGTAAGCTTCTCAAAAGTTTCTCCACAATCCTTCTTTCTTCAAGAGTTTCTCTATGGGACCTTATCTGATTTACAATCCCAATCACATGTGTAAAAAATGTGTCTACATTATCTGACTCTTTCATGCAAAGAGTTTCAAAATCTCTTCTCAGCAACTGAAGTTTTGTTGTCTTAACTTTCTCCATGTGCCTTGATAGACTACTTTCAGAGTTTCCCATGCCTCCTTGGATCTTTGGGCTGCTGCTATCCTTGGAAACACACTGTAATTTACTGCTTGATACAATAAGAAAAGAGCTTTAGCATCTTTCTTCCTATTTCTCTTCAATAAGTCCTTCTCTGCTTGAGTTAAGGCATTAAAAGCCTGCTCATCAGCTGGTTCAACAAAACCATCTTCTACAAACTCCCATAAGTCTTGTGAGACAAATAGGGCTCTCATGGTAATGGCCCAATAATCATAGTTCTTTCCATTAAATTGTGGAAGCTAAACATTTCCAATGTTCATTCCTGTGTTTGGTCCAGCCATTGCTCTTAAACTGAACTCTGAACTTAAACAAACTGTCTTTCCTTTTTTTGAAAGAACAAACTCTTTTAACCAAAAACAATAGCTCAGTTTTCTTTGAGAAATACCTGAACTTTGACTTCTGTTGGGCTTTCACACTGCTGGAGAAAACACTGCAACAAGTCTTCTTCTTCTTTAGCTTCTTTGAGATCTTCAAAGAGCATAAACTAGCTTTGATACCATGTTGGAATGTTGATAATTCTAGAAGAATGAAAGGAGAGAGTAAACTCCCCTCTTCAACACAGAGAAATATAAAAATTCTTTGACAGGAGATAGAGTTTTCAAACTGTAAAACAAACTTCTATTCCTTTCCAAAACTGTTACAAATCTTCCTCAATATAGAGGGATAACATGAAGAGTGACTGCTACTGACACAGTGCACAAAAAAATTCATTATTCTCTCAAAACAATACTCTATGTCTCTCAAAACAACACTACTGTGTATTTCATTTCCGTGCTGCTGTGCGAAACAACAAAACCAAATAAAAACAATGCAATACTACAGACTCGTGAGCCTTTTCTTTTATATGTACCGCGCACAAAAAAAACATTACAAAACATGTGTAAAACTTAAATACAAAGAAATAACCCTAATTACAAAAGAAAAACCTTTCAGAACTTAAAAATATCAAATGCCCGACGTACGAGTGGGGACCACATCGCAGTCAGCAATCGGCGATCAACGGATCTGATTTGACAAAAAAACTTGCGATTTGAGCGATGTGCGATGTTGAGATTGCGATTGAATCACATTGCAAACATCCGATGGAACATTGCGATTGCGATTACAACAAAGACGCGACGACCATATATAAAACATGGCTCATAAAGCAATCAGGTCCGAACTTTAAACAATAACATGCGCCCATCCAAAACTTCTGATTGCGATTGCAGACCAGATGCAATGGCACATAAAATTCCAATATAATAAACCATCGGGTCCGGCCTTCGATCGGAGCACATAACAAAAGCGCTCCGATTGAACTTTGCAATTGGAACACTTGCGATTGCAATAAAACACTGCTGCGTGGTCTTGTCGACCCACGGGCCTCAGCTGCTGGTGGGGGCGATTTATATATATATATATATATATATATATATATATATATATATATATATATATATATATATATATATATATATATATATATATATATATATATATATATAAGTTTTGGTTGTATATTATATACAATCGTTCCACCATGGAACTCTTCCACATCAACAAGACACTTGGTACTTGTATTATTTGTATGTTGCGATTTGCGATTGCGATTGGATCGCATCGCAAATCTTCACATCAACAAGACACTAATTCAAAAACTTGCGATTGCGATTTGGGCATAAGTGGTGGGGACCACTTGTCCCTCCATTTCAAAAATAAAAGGACTTCTACCTGACTTAAACCAATTTTCTTCATTCTGGTTGTTGAGGGCTTTAAACGCCCGAAATGACTGTTTTAATAAGAACTGCTCCTTCGTAGTTCAGAACTACGGGAAAATCTTCGTTCCACTGCAAAACGGCTCTTCCCATCACGATAATCAATTCTTCTCTACAATTCATGGCTGCGGCCCATAACAATTAATTTCATTCCTACGGTTCTTCCATCCTTCTTTAATTTACAGTGCTCTGCACTCAAAAATTTCTCCTCCTGCTGCCTTTGTACTCTTTTCTTCCTGCCCAAGGCTGGCAGGTGACTTTAATATTTTTCAAAGTTCTGCGTTGTTGAATACGCACGCAAAAGGCTGTAGGAACCCTCCTTGGGCTGAAGCAGAGAGGCATCAATGCATTTTGTATAATGCTCAGCTGCCGCATCCCAGTTTTGTTCTCTGAAGCATTTTTAACCTTTTTCTTTGACTTCTTCCACATTTACATGCAACAGGTTCTCCATCCGCTTCACAACGTTGGTGGGGTTGTCGACTTAGATGAGAAGGCCACCATCCATAGCGATCTTAAAATAGGGTTCCTTGACGGCCACCTTAACACCTCTCGAGTAAAGCTTCTTGATGTTCGCCCGTGAGGGAGCAACATTATAGATTGCCAGCTTGACAGAGAGTCCATTATCATCCTCAAGCAAGGTCATGATACCTTATATCCTGTTGGCCTCCGTGGATACCATCTCGTACACCACCCGCCCACGGTGGATTTTCCTGACCTACAATGCGTTAAAGGAAATGGGGTTCAACCTTTCTAGCGGAACCGAACAAGCTGTGTTGACGCTACTTCTGGGGTTCACGACGGATGAGCATATCTCTACACTGCCTTCTGCGACCGACCCCCTTAGCAGACGACCGCAATCTTCGTGGAGTTGGAGGAGGGCTTGCTTATCGAATCTCACTGAGGCATTATGGAGGACGATCACTTGCTTTATGAACATATCGAAGGACGACGCCATCAAGTCATCGAGGTCCTCCATATTTTTTCTGATTTCTTACTCTTCTTCTTCTTCTTACTAAATCCTTCTATTGTTAACTATCAACTTCAACTCTTTTAATTTTGTTTCTTTGCATATTACAATCTGCCAAATTCATATTTAACAATGAGCCTCTGAATCACAACTTAACACTAAACGCTTCAGATGCGTTATGGTTCATTTTTCCATTCTTCTATGGGACGAAAGATGGATCCTTCATTAAAATTTGTTTGCTTCAGTTCTCCTTTCACAGTAAAGTTATTTCCTTCCTAAATTAAAAGCCTTTTTCTTCCGTTCTCCTTCCTTTCATGTCAAAGTTATTTCCTTCCTTCCCTTAGACAAAAGCTAGTTAATTCCTAATTTTTGATGAATACGAAAGCTACTTCCTTCACTGATACAAAAGCTAAAGCTAGTTCCTTCCTTTCTTCGATGGGAAAAAAGCTGGTTTCCTCCTTTTGAAAATGAAATAAGCATACGAAGATAATAATTTCAAGCTTTCTTGGACAAATCTAAGCAATGGTGGGAATCTAACAATTTTGAGGGTAGAAACTGTTGGAAATTTCTAATGGCAAGCTCTGATACCATGTTGAAAATTTCTAATGGAAAGCTCAAATACCATGTTGAGGATTCTGAATGCAATCAGACAGAGGAAATGCATTTCCTCAATCATAGAGAATACAAACAATATGCGGAGATTAAAATTAATAGTCGTACACAGGTAGCGATACACAGGAGAGGAATGAATTTCTATTTCTATTCCATCACATTCAAAATGAAATTACATTTATTCTTTTATCAAAATTTCCGAATCCTGTAAACCTAATGCTATCCATGCTAGTTCAATGTTGAACAAATGTTCAACAAACTTTCTTCCTTGGGCTGTCAAAAGACCCATTTTTTCATTTAATCGTCACGCAGGCCGTATTCTGCTCATACACAAAAAACATGCGAAAACGCGTTTAAACATACAAAGTGGTGGACCTCAAACTTTATGTAATTCAGCTCGAGTCCTCATTGCATCTGGATCCTCATCGTAGATTGCAGTTCGGAGAGCTTAACTCTTAACTGGCGTGAACACGGGTAAAGATAAAATATTGTGGGCGTGATGTGCGATGGCATGATTGCATCGAAAAACAAACAAAATATGTTGCGGTACTTTATGGGAAAACATAAACAGCTGCGAATGCGATGTGTGACAGCACGCTCGCATGACATGTCAAATATCTTAAGTTGCAGCTGCAGAAAGGTAAGTGGTAAGTAATGCGAAATATGCTTTGTGGGTAGCTAAAATTTGGTAAGTGCGAAATGCAGAATACAAAGAAATAAACGCAAAACAAAGTTTGGTCCATGCGGTAAGGCATAAGGTAGGTCCCGCTAGATATCGCATCGGCGATAAAAAAAACATATGGCAAATGGCTTAAATGGTAAAAAAAAAACTTGCGATTTACGCACTACGGGAAAAAGGTAAGTCAATGCGGTAAATGGAACTAAACGTAGAGTTTTAAGGCTCTAGTACTATGTTTTGATATTTGCATGGATTCATGAAAACTCCTCCAGTTGTCGGATCTGCTGCTGTCCTTCTCTGCCATCAAAATTTATGAAATTGTGGGCTGCTACCGCTTCTCTTTTATGGTGGTGGTTGGGAGTAAAATTCCAACACTCCCTCTTAATCACAACTGCCACCATCGGTCATTCTCATACACTTTCTAAGATACTCAAAACTCTTATGTGCGAATGGCTTTGTGAGGATATTAGCAAACTGTTCCTCTATCCTACATTGCTGCAAAACAATCTCACCATTGTTAACCAATTCTCTTATAAAGTGATATTTTGCATCTATGTGCTTTGTTCTCTTATGGAAAATAGAATTCTTTGATAATTATATTGCTGAGCTATTATCACAATAAATTGTGGTTCCCTTGTCTTGCTCATGACATAAATCTCTCAGCATCCTTCTCATCCATACTGCTTGGCATACTGCTGCTATTGTTGCCACATATTCTACTTTTGCTATTGATAAAGCATCTATTGGTTGCTTCTTGGAAGCCCATGAAATGACTCCAGATCCCAAATGAAACACATACTCATATGTGCTTTTCCTATCATCTACACTTCTAGCCCAATCATTGTGAGTGTATCCAATCAACTTAAAATTATCAGTTGAGGAGTATAGAACACCATACTCCATCGTTCCATTCACATACCTCAGAATTATTTTGGTTGCTTGCGATTGTGTCTCCTTTGGTGTACTCTCCATGAATCTAGAAATTAAACTTGCAACATACATAATATCAGGCCTAGTTGCAGTCAAATACATGAGGCTGCCAACTATGCTCTTGTACAATGTCAGATCAAAATTCTTGATGCAATATTCCTTTCTTAATTTTAACCCCTTGACAGTTGGATTTACTGTTGTTTTGTTGTGCTGCATGTTAAAACTCTTCAAAACTTCTGCAACATATTTTGCTTGGGAAATAAAAATTCTCTTTCCACTTGCTTTACTTCTATGCCCAAGAAGTATCTCAATAAACCAAAAATATTCATTTCAAATTCACTCTTCATTATTGCTTTAAAGTCAGCAATGAGAGAAACTTCATTGCTAGTAAAGATTAAATCATCTACATATAAAACAACGATAAGGATCCTACCATCATTTTCTTTGATGTAGAGTCTGGGTTCACCATCACATTTTCCAAACCCATTTTCTGTCAGGTAAGTATCTATCCTGCTATACCATGCTCTTGGTGCTTGCTTTAGACCATAAAGAGCTTTCTTCAACTTGCACACTTTGTGCTCTTGGCCTTCAATCTCATAGCCCGGAGGTTGTTCAACATACACCTCCTCTTTCAACGCTCCATTCAGAAATGCTGACTTCACATCCATTTGGTAGACTTTCCACTTTTTTTGTGCTGCTATGGACATCACTGTTCTTACTATTTCCATCCTTGCTATAGGTGCAAAGGTTTGTTCATAGTCTCTTCCTTGTTTTGTGCCTTTCAATCTTTCCTTGAACATTTCTCTTGGTCTTATAGACCCATTTTACTCCAATGACTTCTTTACCTTGTGGGAGGTTCACTAACTCCCATGTGTCATTCTTTTCAATTACACCAACCTCATCATTCATTGCTTCAATCCATTTTTCTTCTTTTACTGCATCTTTAAAACGAATTGGGTCATCAAAATGACAAAAAAAAACAAATAAAGATTTCAAAGCATTATCATTATCAGCTTCTTGATCATAAATTTCACTCAAATTTCTAAATCTTGATCTTCTTAGTGTGCTTGGAGTTCCACTTGAACTCGAGGGAGTTTCTAATCCCTGTGGTGTGCTTGGAGAATGACTTCCTTGATTTCTCAAGGCTGTTATGTTTCCTGCTTGTGGTGTTCTCTGCTGTGCTTGTGTAGGTGGAGGAGAAACCACCGTGGAGGAATTATTTGCTGCAGTGCATTCCTCTTGCTCTTCATAAGACACGCATGTCTTCACTTTCACTATTTTTTCTAAGCTTCCATCCCAAGCTTCTTCTTCAATAAACTGCAAATCTTTGCTGATTATAACTTTCTTGGTGGATGGATTATAGAGTTTGTATGCCTTGGACTCATCACTGTATCTAACAAAGATACACTTCTCCCCCTTCTTGTCCAACTTCTTCCTTAGTTGATCTGGGACATGCGCATAAGCCACACATCCAAATACTTTCATGTGAGTGACAAACTTCTTTGCTCCACTCCATGCTTCTTCCGAAATTATGTTCATAACAACTTTGGTTAGGCATCTATTCAAAATATACGATGTACAATTGACAACTTCAGCCCAATACTCATTTGGTAAATGTTTTGCCTTTAACATACTTCTGACCATGTCCATGATGGTCTCGTTCTTCCTTTCTGCAACACCGTTTTGTTGTGGTGTGTACCTTGTGGTAAACTACTTGTGTATGTCATTTTCCTTACAGAAACGTAGGAAATCTTTTGAGATATATTCTCCTCCCTTGTCAGTCCTCAACACTTTGATGTAGTGCTCACTCTGCTTCTCAACAAGAGTTTGAAGTTGTAGAACTATTCAAATACTTCACTCTTATGTTTCAAGAAGTACACCCATGTATTTCTGGTGTAATCATCTATAAATGTCAAAACATATTGACTGCCAACTAAAGATGGTGTTTGCATTGGTCCACACAAATCTATGTGGACAGTATCTAAGGGTACCTTTGCCATTATACTCTTTCCTGCTGGAAAGGATTCTCTGTGTTGTTTGCCCAAGATGAAACCTTCACATAGTTTGTCTGGTTTCTCAATGAGTGGTAATCCTTTTACCATTCCTTTTCTATGTAGTAGGTTCAAACCTCCAAAATAGAGATGTACAAATCTGAAATGCCATAAACAGTTTTCTTCTTTCACTTCTTCTTGAAAGACCTCTTGTGTGACTACTGCTACCACACCTCCTTCCTTCAAGTTTGTTCTAAGCTTCAAAGGAAACATCTTATTCTTTGTCATATGCACTTCTTCAATGACTCTTTTACTTGGAGGTATGTCCATGATAGTACACACATTATTCTTAAAAAACACATTGTAGCCCTTGCTCACGAGCTGTCCAATGCTTAGAAGGTTACATTTCAGGCCAAGTACATAATAGACATCTGGCACAAATTTCTTTTCTCCCTTCCTTTTCAATATTGACACTCTTCCTTTTCCCATGACAGAGACTTTGCTTTCAGTCTCTGTTGTCACTTCAGATTTCACATCTTCATCTAGATTGGTAAACATTGCTATGTTTCCAGTCATATTGTTACTACAACGAGAGTCTAAGAACCATAAATCTTCATGTTTTTCTTCTGCTACATTACATGTTAAAATCACATTACTATGGTTCTTATCTTCTTTTGCAAAATTAACATTTTTCCTATTATTCATGTCATTTTGTTTCTTTCTACATTCATTGGCATAATGCCCATACTTTTTACAATAATGACATTGGAATTCAGATTTATCATACCTTTGACCTTGTGCTTGACTCTGTCTTGAGCCTGCGCTTTGATTCTGGTTGCTGCCCTCTCCACTTGTGCTTGCAGGGTTGTTTCTTCCACTTGTCTGTGGGCCTCTTTCTTTTCCTAGGTAGTTCGATCTTCCTTGACCTCTACCTCAACCGAAAGACATTTGTGTCTTGAATACATGCTCCACTCAGGATTTTGTTGTCTTGTTCAGTCTATGTTCATGAGACATCAGGGATGTACAAAGCTCATCCACTTAAAATTGTGAGAGATATTTTGTCTCTTCTATTTCCACCACTATGGCATAAAATCTCGAGGGTAGACTTCTCAAGATTTTCTCCACTATTCTTCTTTCCTCAAGTGTCTCTCCATGAGACCTCATCTGGGTAACCAACCCAATCACATGTGTGAAGAATGAATCTATGTTATCAAACGTTTTCATACAGAGAGTTTCAAAATCTCTCCTCAACATTTGTAGCTTTGTTGTCTTCACCTTCTCCATGCCTTGATAGGCTGTCTTGAGAATATCCCATGCCTCCTTAGACTTTGTTGCTCCTACAATCCTTGGTAAATTACTCTCGTGAACTGCTTGAAAGAGATATAAGAGGGCTTTGGATTCCTTCTTCTTATTATCTCTGAACAAGTCTCTTTCTGCTCCTGTCAAAGTAGCCAACGCTACTGCGTCTGCTGAGTCTTGGAAACCTTGTTCCACCAGCTCCCATATATCGTGTGAAGTAAATAGGGCTCTCATTGTAATGACCCAATAGTCATAATTCTTCCTATTAAACTATGGTAGTTGGAAATTTTTCAGGCTTGTGCCTGCTACTGTCATTCTGACTGTGTTAAACAAACAATCAACTTGACTATGTCAAACAAAAGCTTTCTCACTGCTTGGAGAAATTTGCTTCTCAAATCAATCTTACAGCTTCTGCAGTGAAGAGCAAGCTCATGCGTCTTTCACTGAGAGTCTAGACCTGCTGTGATACCATGTTGGAAATTTCTAATGGCAAGCTCTGATACCATGTTGGAAATTTTAAATGGAAAACTCGGATACCATGTTGAGGATTCTGAATGAAACCAGATAGAGGAAATGTGTTTCCCAAATCACAGAGAATACAAACAATATGCAGAAATTAAAATTAACAGTCATACACAGGCAGCGATACACAGGAGAGGAATGAATTTCTGCTTCTATTCCATCACACTCAAAATGAAATTACATTTCTACTTTTATCAAAATGGCCAAAGGCTGTAAACCTAATGTTATCAATGTTAATTCAATGTTGAACAGACGTTCAACAAACATTCATCCTTGTGATGTCAAAATACCAATTTCTACATTCAATCGACAAGTAGGCCGTATTCTGCTCATGCACAAAAAACACACGAAAACGCGTTTAAACACACAAAATGGCAGACCTCAAAATTTATGTGGTTTGGCTTGAGTCCTCATCGCATATGACTCCTCATTGCAGAGTGTAGATCGACGATCTTACCTCTTTACTAACACGAACACGGGTAAACATAAAAGGTTGCGGGCGCGATGTGCGATGGCGCGATCACATCGCAAAACAAACAACATATGCTACGGAAATTTATGGGAAAACATAAACGGTTGTGAATGCGATGTATGATAGCATGATCTCATCGCATGTCAAATATATTAACTTGTAGCTGCGAAAAGGTAAGTGGTAACTAATGCGAAATGCATTTTATAGGAGGTTAAAAGTTGGTAAGTGCGAAATGTGGAATACAAAGAAATGAACGCAAAAAAAATTTTGGTCCATGCAGTAAGGTATAAGGTAGGTCTTGCCAGATATCGCATCGGCAGTAAAACAACATATGGTGAATGGATTAAATTATAAAACAAAAAAACTTGCGATTTTCGCACTATAGGAAAAAGGTGAGTCAATGCAGTAGATGGAATTAAATGTAGAGTTTTAAGGCTAGATTACTTTGTTTTTATCTTTGTGTGGATTCGTGACAATGCCTACAGTTCTCGGATCTACTATTGTCCTTCTCTGCTGTAAAAAATTATGAAATTGTGGGTTGTTGCCGCTTCTCATTCATGGCAGTGGTTGGGAGAAAAATTCCAATAGAAACAGAATGCACTCTTTTCAACTCTGGTTGAAAAATCTCAAGAAGGAAATTAAAAAATGGAACAAAACAAAGTTCGACAACGTTCAAACTGATCAGGAAAGATTGCAAGGAGAGATGAAGCGTGTTCAACATCAAATTATTCTGAATGGTAGGATGGAGGCTCTAGCCTTAGAAGAAGGAAATATACTCAGCCAACTGGAAGAACGAAGAAAGAAAGAATAAATTCTATGGAAACAAAAATCTTAGGTTCAATGGCTCAAAGAAGGGGAAAAAAATACAAACTTCTTCCATAAAACATTGATTTAGAGAAGACATCATAATCGAATTTTATTACTAAAGGATCCAAATGGAAACCATGTTCTCCAACACACATATATGGAAAATATGTTAGTTGATCACTTTAGAGAAATTCTTACAGAACCATGTCATAATAGACAAGGAGCTATTGAAAAAATAACTAGAAATATCCCTTCTATTGTTAACAGAGATCATAACCTAGCCCTACTTAGGGAAATCACCTTAGAGGAGGTTGAAGAGGTGGTAAAAAATATGCCCAAAAACAAGGCCCCAGGCCATGATGGCTTGACAACAGAATTTTTCCAAGGAACTTGGAATTTCATGGGGAATGACCTCTGGGAACTGGTAGAGGAATCTCGATGGTTTCAAAATGTTTATCTTGCTATGAACTCCACTTTTATATCTTTCATTCCCAAGCAGGAAAACAATGATACTCCTGCAAGATTTAGGCCAATTGCACTGTGTATTGTCATCTATAAGATTCTATCGACGATCATGGTAAAAACAAATTAAAGCCTCTTATCCCCAGTCTGATATCTCCGGAACAAACAGGTTTTGTGAAGGGTAGCCAAATTCTAGATGACATAGTCACTACTCAAGAATCAATTCACTCCCTACGCACCTTAAAAGTGAAAGGTATGTTAATCAAACTTGATCTCTCTATAGCCTATGATCGATTAAGCTGGTCCTATTTGATAGTTGTTCTTAAAGCTTTTGGTTTTGACCAACGATGGATACAATGGTTGATGACACTCATTTCATCCCCAAATTTTTCAATCCTCCTAAATGTTGTTCCATCTCCCCCCTTTAATGTATCCAGAGGTCTTCATCAAGGTGACCCTCTTTTTCCTTTTTTTTTTTATATTGGCAACTGAAGGCCTTGGTCGATTAATCAAATCCTAGCTATTGGGAGGGCATCTTAAAGGATTGAACCTATGGGGACTGGAATTAACAATCTCACACCAACAGTTTGTAGATGATATCTTGTTCTTTTGTCAGGCATCTTTAAGGGAAGCTAAGGCCATTTTAGTTACTCTTAAAAATTTTATGGAAGAATTTGTCACTCTGATAAATAATGATAAATGGAATGTCTACTTCTTAAACTCCAATAATGTTACACAGAGGTTCCTCGCGCAAACTTTGGGCTTCACTCTAGGCTCATTCCCCATGAAGTATCTGGGTTTTCCGCTCAGCAGTTCCTCCCTTAGAGTTTTGGGATGGAAGGACCTCCTTAACTGCCTTCGGATTCGTCTTCAAAATTGGGCTCTCTGTGCTATGAACGCCCCTAGTATGGTTATATTTCTACCCTCAGTTCTTCAAGCCATCCCTGTATATCAGTTATCGAGGAGAGATGCCCCTAAAAGATTCTGTAATAATATGGTGAAGATATTCAAAAAATTCCTCTCGCAGGGGGCACAAGAAACTCGAAAATGGGCTCTCCTCTCTTGGGAAAAGCTCATAAAATTAAAAAATGCAGGTGGATTGGGCGTTCGAGATCCATATATGTTAAACTAGGTCATGGGAGCTAAAATATGGTGGAGATGGCTTCATGGAGGACGGGACCTATGGAAAATGATCTGGGAAAGAAAATATGATATGCCCTGGTCACTAGAAGGAAAATTGAAACTAGATGTCACCCCCAAAGGATCTAATATTTGGAATATAGCAGCCATTAACAGGGATCTTATTTGACACCATAGTTTCTGGGAAATACGAGGAGGAAGGACGGTTGGGAGGATTCATGACAGAAGAGGGAGAAATTATTTAGCCATTTAGACTTAGGTGAAATCTTCCTTTTCACAAACTTACCAACTACGAGATCAGCAGATAACTATTGGTGCCAAGAAGCTGAAGGTCAATAGCAACAATGGAAGGTACAGGGACACTAATGGCAAGCCCCTAAGACAATCCAATGGAATAACTTTGAAAAGGAAATGAAAACAAGGAAATTGGTTTCAACAACCGGGGAAGATATACTGAGATGGGGTTATCGAGGTAAATGAATGTTTACCAGACAGGAAGGTTACTACATAAAATCCAACAATATTCAAACCATGGCAGTACCAATATGGAAAAAAATTTGGACAGCCAAACATTGGCCAAAAATTGAACACTTACTTTGGCTTTTAAGCCATTGCAAGATCCTTACCTGGGACCAATTGCAGCGGAGAGAAATGTAGGTCCCCTCAATTTTGCAAATGTGTAACAAGAATGATGAGACAATAAAGAATTTACTCAACACTTGTGAGATGGCAGAAAATCTATGGCGGAATAATGCAGTGCTCTTCCAAAAAACTGATAAAGATAACACAAGAATTAATCAAACTATCATAAAATGGAGAAAAGGGGGATAAAAATGCAAAGTCTTGAATAGAGCATGAAGGTTGTCAATGGGATTTATTCTATGGGGCATATGGAAAGAAAGAAACCATATAATATTCCGGGAGGAAGCCAGAAATACAAACCAAATATGGCAGGTTATCATGGATAATATTTAGGAGACCATATTAGTAGAAAAACAGATTGAGGATGACTGGATGACAAATGGAATAGAAGGCCACATCCTGGCCAAGTTGAATTTAAAACCCCAAATTATGGCAAAAACATTATGGAAATTTAAACCACCACAGCAAAACACATGTGATGTCTTTCAAATGCCCCAATCGAGATTTATAAAGCTCAATTATGATGGGGCTTCCAAAGGGAACCTAGGCCAGGCAGTTGCAGGTGGAATATTTCGAAACTCTCAAGGCACAGCGTGCAGGGTCTATGCGATGGACATTTGGTTTGCTACTAATAATGAAGCCGAGCTAATGGTGGTTAAACAAGGGCTTATAATTGCGGTCTGAGAAAAATACCATAGAATAATTGTCGAGGGGGATTCGGAAATGGTAACAGGAGTGCTAAGAAAGCTGCAGCAAGGGACTTCTTGGGAAAAAATAAGCAAAAGCTGGAGGAAAGCACAACTCATTCATGAGATCAGATTACTAATACAGGATATTGGCTACCTTATACCCTCGCATATTCATAGATCAGGGAATGAGGCTATAGACTATTTAGCAAACTAGGGTTGTAGCAGTGAGGGGCGCCAATTAGATATCAACCAAGGTGACTGGGCATGGGATATTGAGCTACATTCCCTATAGATAATCATAGATAGAGATAAATATAAAGCCCAATACCCCCAATCGGGATGCCAAGTGGGCTGCGGAAGCCGGCGGGTGGTGTCACGCGGCGACACGCACCACACCGTCGATTTAAGTAATTAAAACTCTAGCCTAAAACTAGACAGAGGCAGCTACCTTCGCATGTCGATTAATAATGGCTACAGACGAGTGCCAACTAATCATGTTAGACAAACATTGGAAAAATCAGAGCATTCAGTTAAGGAAAGAAGGGAAGAGGTGACAGAGCATTGTTCTCAGCCGACAAACTCAAGGAGGATCTGAGGGCAAGGTAGCGACAGGGCTGCAATGGCTCCAATTCCTTCGGTAGGTTATGGCTCTAGTTACTTTCATTGTTAATTTACCTCCTGCTCTCAATAATAACAATGGCAACAGTAATTTCAGGGATAGGTTAGATGGTTTGCATGCAACTCATTGAGGTAAGGGTAGGCATCTTTGTCTTTCTGATTTCAAGAAGACATATACTTTCTTCTGGTATTTCATTAAAGTAGGGTCTTTTAGATTGTCTAACCGATAAAGTATGGTGATTCTCGTTATCCTGATGTTTCAGGACCCCCTGCCGCCTTTTGTTTGTTCTCATCTCGAGTCCTTGGGTAAATTACTCTTAGGCTTTGGTTTTGTGGCTCTTTAATCATGAAATCGCATCTCAAACCTACGAGGCTAGCATAGTGTGACATGGGCGGCCTAAGTTTGTAACCTCACCTTTGTCCATTATGTGGCTAACACTAGTCAGGAAACCCAAAAAAACCCACCTCTACGAAATGTGAGAGGAATGGTGAGTGTATGTCAGTTAGTTATCTCGATTTTCGTTACTGTAGTGTTGAATCTTGTCTGTGGCCTATTTGGTAGAGATATTAATCATTTTATTTTCTCTCCTTGTCAATTGGTATGTGGGTTTGCATCATGCACTCTTCCCTCTTCATTCTACCTGCTATTTAAACAGGCTGGTTCTACCACCTTTATCAATAATTGCATGGAAATCTGCACTGTCATTTCCACTGCAACGGAAGATGTGGGTCCCATAAGAATTCCCATGCATTCTGTTATTGAATTTCTCTCACCATTTACAGGCCTACGAAAAATTCTCACAGGTGTAGCTCAGTCGTTATCAATGTTTGTCTGTTCGAAAATAAAAATGGTAATAGGTTAACCTGTCAAACGCTAGCCTAAAGAAAAAGGGATGCAGAAGCTTCCAAAAAAACCACTGCCGATCCAAGCAAGTGACGCAGAAAAACGAAGAAAGAGGTCATATAGAATCTCTTCGATGTTTACTCCTCAGTAAATCCACCATAGATTCGCAATATAATTCAAGTTTGGGAGAGGTAAAGTAATAGCAAGGAAGAAGATATAGAATTACAGGAGGATACCATGGATTTAGTTTTAGACCCCGGGAACACAAGAGGGAGACTATCCCTTTTTCACCAGTCCATCCATACCTATTGGACTCTCAAATGTGTTTTGGCCAACGGTTTGCTCAGTTTACAAGAAAATGAAGGAAATCCCAATGTGGTTTCAATTCTACAGGAAATTAAAAAATAAATTCAGGATATTAGAGTATCTCACTACCATGCTACAACTCGAATTGGAAGAATTGAACGACAGCTTCAATCTATGCAGCAAGTTGACATGCTAGGCTCCACCACAAAAGACCCGATGCCTATTGACTCTTCAGATGGTTAAATCATGATTTTCTAAGTTTCCAATGAATTTTGCGGCTAGCTTTTACTTTTCCTGTTTTCAGTTATACTTTTCTTTTCATAGTAAAATGGATATAGCGGCTAGTAGACGGAAGAAACTATTTCAGTAATGGATGGTGTTTAATTCTTTAAGGTGGCCAACAGACATGGTTTCCTTCGGACAAGTTGAGACTACTCGATTTTATATGTTGGAACTTGCTCTCTTTTTTTATAAATAGAAAATGGTAAGGCACTACGAAATTTACAAAAGAAATAATAATTTCAAGCTTTCAACTGAATCTTAAAATCATTATTGAATATTTTGATAGTAATTCTTACTATGAAGCTTCATTTAATTAGTTTTTAGGACTATAACCGTCCTCATGGTATTTAAATAATAGATGACTTGTTGGTCAGGTGATTGGAAATAAAGTGGCGAGATTTTGTAAGGTACATTAAAATTATTTTTTAAAGATACTCGAGACATTTAGTTTTCGAAAAAATATTAACATATAAAATATAATACCGTTGGAAAAAATATATTAACTAGAAATGTTCTCAAGTGCAAAAAACACCAAAGGAATAGAAGCTTTGGGTTCAAAGAGTTATATAAAATTTTTGTAAACTCTCAAATACACAGATTGCCACTGTTTTTAATCAATAGAGTAACTTTCACGTCTAAAGCTATAAGAAACTAAAACTTAAAGTTTAAAATTTTTATATTGGTAATAAATTGAAACAAAAATGTAAAAATAATTGTTAATAATTTAAAGCATAGTTACCAAGTTCGCCTGAATCGAGTAGGAAAATACGAAAATTCCTTGTTCGATACTAATTTCGTATTATTTGCTAAAATTCTATTTGGTTGTGAGGATCAATGTTTTTTAATAAAATATTATTTAAAATTTTAGAAGCTTAGCTAGTGATGTGGTTTATTTATTAAATAACAGAGGATAAGAAATTCAATATTTACACAAATAGATAATAGTGAGATGAAGTTTACATAGAAGGAAAGAGTATTTACATAAATATATAGTACTACGACGAAGTCAAGGTACAAGAAAATGGAAAATCATAGTGGAAGCCTATGATGAAGTAGACAAAGGAGGGGCAACCGTCATCATGGACTCAAAAGACTATGAAGAAAAGATGTTGGACCACTTTAACAACTCTGGGTGTTACACTAAATTGAAAAAGTACCCTATAAAAAAAATTTCCAAGAATGTCGATAACCTAATACAAGCTACCAATGAATCTAATATCAAACATCTACTAGAGAAAAACCCCCTCACTCCTCGCATATATGGAGCCCCAAAAATACATAAGGATGGGATCCCTATAAGACCCATCATCAATACCATTAGAGGCCCCACTTGCCATCTGGCAAAACACCTTGCTAAGAAGCTCAAACCCTTAGTAGGAAATACTAAATCGTTTTTTAAGGATTCCTCTCATTTTATTAATGAAATCAGTAAATTAAAATTAGATAAAAATGACATCCTTGTGAGCTTTGATGTAAAATCTCTTTACACCAACATTCCCATTAATGAAGCCATGAAGGTGGCGCATAAGATCATTGATTCAAAAACAACTAAATTGGTAGAAACATGTCTTAAATCCACCTTCTTCACTTTCAAAGGGGAAATTTATGAACAAACTTGTGGAGTTGCTATGGGATCCCCTCTGTCCCCCATTATTGCTAATCTCTTCATGGAATATTTTGAAGACAAAGCCATCAAATCTGCTCCTCTTAAACCTAAGCTTTGGAAAATATAAGTAGATGACACCTTCATCATTTGGCCCCATGGTAAAGAGAATTTGGACATATTTTTGAAACACTTGATAGCCTCTCTAATTCAATCAAATTTACCATGGAGGTTGAAGAGAATAACAACCTTCCATTTCTTGACATTCTTATCAGCAAAATCCTTTGTTAAGGATTCCTCTCATTTTATTAAAAAATTCAATCAATTAAAATTAGAAAAAAATTACATCCTTGTGAGCTTTGATGTAAAATATCTTTGCACCAACATTCCCATTAATGAAGCCATGAAAGTGGTGAATAAGATCATTGATCCAAAAACAACTAAATTGGTAGAAACATGTCTCAAATCCACCTTCTTCACTTTCAAAGGGGAAATTTATGAACAAACTTGTGGAGTTTCTATGGGATACCCTCTGTACCCCATTATTTCTAATCTCTTCATGGAAGATTTTGAAGACAAAGCCATCAAATCTGCTCCTCTTAAACCTAAGCATTGGAAAATATAAGTAGATGACACCTTCATCATCTGGCCCCATGGTAAAGAGAATTTGGACATATTCTTGAAACACTTGATAGCCTCTATGATTCAAACAAATTTACCATGGAGGTTGAAGAGAATAACAACCTTCCATTTCTTGACATTCTTATCAGCAGAAACCATGATGGCTCTTTTTCTCATCAGGTTTATCGAAATAAAACCCACACTGAGCAATATCTGCATGCTACCTCTCATTACCATCTGACTCAGAAACTTGGGGTTCTCAACACATTAGCAACCAAAGTTGTACGCATGTGAGATCATGAACACTTTGAATAGGAGAAAAACCACCTCATGGGAGTATTCCAAAAGAATGGTTATAAAGTAACCAAGCTATCAAAGCCTTTAAAAATGCCATAAACTACAATAAAAATAAAATAAATGTGGATGATATGGTGGGCAAAGTCAACCTACCCTACATATTGGGCATCACCAATAAAATCTCACATATTTTAAGAAAGAAAAACATTAAAACTACTTTTAAATCCATGAACATGATCAGTAAGTGCCTCAAATCTGTTAAAGATCCAACTGACCCCAGATGCCACACAGGATTCTACTTAATCCCATGCTCATGTGGAAAACCATACATTGGAGAAATGGTTCAATCTATCTTAACAAGAATTCAAGAAAATGCGGCTGACATAAAACACAACCGCCTCAAAACCTCAGCTTTGGTTGAACACTCCAGCAAAGCTAATCACTTCATTTCTATTGAGAACTCCAGTGTGGTGGCCAAAATAGATCATTACCATAACAGAAAATTTAGGGAAGTTATAGAAATCGAGAAACACCCCAACAACCTTAACCGTGACGAGTGCTAGAAAAAAGAAACAATTGGATTCCGATGCTAAGACAATAAACATACCCACACCTAACCCATCCCATCCATATCTTTCTTCTTTTTCCTTCTTCTTTTTCTACTATTCTATTTTTCTCCTCGGTTCTCCTTTCCCCTTCACACCCACATCATGTTTCATCTCCTCCATTGTTCCTTCATTCCTCCCTCTTCACCTCTCCCCCCCTATACTTTATAGGATGCTCTCACACCATGAGCCTAAATTCCTTCCCCTTGATTATCTCTTACCTCTTCCTTTTTAAACTTTCAACCTTTTAGCTTCCGTTAACCTTTAACCTTATTTTTAATATTGCCTTTTTAAAAACCTTTAATCCTTCAAATATTTGCCTTAGGAATGATACTTCAATTAAAATACTTCTTCACATATTAATAATCTATTTCATAAATTTCTTATCATTTTTATCCATCACCATAATCCATTTGTCCCTTTGATATATATATATATATATATATATATATATATATATATATATATATATATATATATATATATATATATATATATATATATATATTATTACTACTTTATTAAATTAACTTTTTAGATCTTATATTAAAATTATTAACGGTTTATTAAAACTATTAGTGTAGATATTACACTATCATTTAATTAAAAATATTATTACTTTAGATCTTAAAAATCATCACTTAAAAATTATTAATGAATTAATAAAATTATTAATTAAATAAATAATTGAAAATTTAATTAAATTAATATACTAAAAATCATCAAATTAAATAAATAATCATTAAAGAAATTGAATTAATTTAATATATAAACTTATTATCTTTCAAGTCAGCTTCTCTTCCTTTCTCCTCTTTTCACCTCTCTCTTTATCCTATTTATACCTCATGTGAGATCTTACTTACTCATGTATCTTTTTTCTGAAGATGAATCACAGTGGTTTGGTTAGAAATGTCTAAATGAAAAATATGGATGCCACATACCCCGAAAACACTACTACACAGGAAAGAATATGTCTGTGTTAATTTGTAATATATAGCTAATTTTAAAAGAAGTGGCTATTTTTGGAATTTTGTATATCTTTTATATATGGTTATATTTATTATGAAATTTTTTACATAAATATGTTTTTAAATTAGATAAATATTTTAAATTTAAGTTTAAAAAAGAATATAAATTTTGAAGAGAAGTGATACAGTGGTTTTCTAATTCAAAGTCATACATGTGATTTGTTAATTCAAAATAAATTCAAAAAATTGTTAGTGAAAGATATTGTTTTTACAAAGACAAACACATTTAGGGTGGATAGTATTGAATTTTTTTCTAATTAAAAATTTTTATTTCGACCTTTTATAGTGTCTTATCGAAGTAGCATCGAAATTCGAATACTCGAATACTTGATTTAAAATTGAGTAATATTACTCAATTAAAACATAATAATTACATGCTATCTATGTACATAAAATTGAAATATTAGATACATCACTCACTATTAAAGCGTAATGTACCATTTTCTAGTGAAAATGTAGTTGACCCGTGCAAGGTGTAAGATTTACTCAGATCACATTTTAGGCTTACATATTAATGACTCAACGTATTACTTTTGAATATGGCACTCTCTATTCGTAATTATGGTATTAGAGTGATCCAATGACCCAGTTGGAGGTGCTGGAGGTGCTAAAGACATAGGAAGAGTGGTTGATGTGGAATTACAAAACTAATAGAAGTCGTAGTGAACCTTCCCATCTTGGCCAGAAGAGTAGCAGGATTATTCCTCATCTCATTAGCGAAGTGGAACAAACTATCAGTGGGAAATCCGTCTCTCCCCAATGATGGTTACTATGTTTTGAGTGCGCACAAGAATTACACTGAGAGAACAAGAGTGCCAAAGTGTACAGTCATGAGCCAAGAGGGCCAGAGTGTACAATCAATCACACTGAGAGAACAAGAGGGCCATAGTGTACAGTCATGAGCCACATGTGGACTCTGTTTACTTCCTCTTTGACCACTTGAGAGTACAAGAGGGCCAGAGTGTACAATCAATCACACTAAGAGAACAAGAGGGCCATAGTGTACAGTCGTGAGCCACATGTGGACTCTGATTACTTCCCAAGATTTCATTACAATATTCGAACCGCTGCAACATCAGGATATAGTAACCCTTACATTAATTTTGCGCGAAACATAAAGTAGTCCTTGTTTGGAATTATGTCAGTTAAGAGGTAGAGTTATAAATTTATACGGAATCGTTATTCATCAATTGGACGAATTTACAAACATGAGTAGAGATGGTGATAAATATTTCCTTTGGTAAGCAATATTGACTGTTTTGTGATGGTGAATATGCATTGCCTCATTATTGGTGTTAATAATTTGATGATGCATATATTTCTTTGGTAATTTTTTTGAATTTTTGCATTTTAAGGTATTTGTTTTTGTTAATTTTGTTTAAATTTTAATAAGAATGGTTAAAATAATGAGTTTTAAGTTATATATATGGCACAATCCAAATGGCCCAATTTATTTTACCATCTAAAGGTAAAACAAAACCAAAATATAAAACAGTAAAACAAGATGCACATCTAGCACCAACAACATTTCAACGGTACTTAAAAATGGATAATGTTCACTTGATTAAGGTTCGTTTTATGTTATTTACCATATTATGCATTATTAATGTGAAATTGGGTAGTATATAGTTTGAAATAATTGAATTTGGTATGTAAATTTTTAGATTTTTAAGTATCTATACCTCAAAATTTACTACAATTTAGTGTTATAGTCCTGAATAATCGGAAGAATGCTAGCGAAAGGTAAGGTAGGAAATGCTATATTTTTATGCTTGGGAAATGAAATTATGTGTTTAGGAAAATTATAGATTCATGACCATCAGAGGGCAATCTTAGGCCAACCACTTGCAAAATTATTCAGTGATGCTTGACCCATGTTTTTGTAGCAAAGTTGGGAATCCACATGCACATGAGAACAAATTTTCTGAAACCATTATGTTTCCCTTGCATCATGAATAGGTGGAGGTGGTGGAATAAGAAACTTTGAGGGATATTCATATCACTGTGTGAATGAGATTGAGGAAGACACATATGCATTGACACTTGACATGTGGGAAGATATGTTGTAGCATCTTCGTTTTCTTGTCATCTTTGTTGTTGGATAGAGCATCTCGTTGATGATTTCATGTGGCATGTTGGATGTATAGTAATTCTAACCAACCTAGCTGAGAAAATTTAATGCAGGAGTGGTCTCAGACTTTCTCGAGAGTTCTTAGCTTCCTAAAGAAGCTATTGCCACCAACATTCTAGATAATCTAGAAGCTTCATCATCTTGTATAAAAATCATTATTTGTCAATGGAAAGCACAAGTTATTGTGTTCATTATGATATGGTATGAGAGGCAACAGTTTCGGCTTAGTGTTTACAGAGGTGAGCGTGTGTAGGCGTGTTTGTGTTGAATGCAAGGAAGTCAGCATGCTCCGTGGGTGAAACTCAGAGATCAATTTGCATGCGGAGATGTGTTTGGTCAGAGCCAGAGGAGGGTTCGGTGTCTGGAGATGCGTGCTCAGTGAGTGAAGAGCCTAGCTAGAGGCGTAAAGTGTGTGTTGAGAAACTTGTAGAGTTGTGTGTGAGAGGCATAGTACTCTCTATGTGAGGCCATATCTGATTGTCTGTGCGAGATGTTGAAAGTTAGTTTTCTGATGAGCAAGTCATAGTTTCTCTTGCAATAGGAAGACACCCTTTTGTGTTTCAAGAGGAGAAGGGTGTATGCTGTGTTTTAGAAAGTATAAAGTTAGTTCCTGAGGTGTTGTGCATAGTTCTGGAGACGTTGGTGCTTGAAATCATGAAGTCTAATCTTGACCTATGATAGGAATTGTTGAGGAGGTTTAAAGGAGTTTGTTGTTGTGGAGAGCGAGTCCGTTGTGTAGAGATTGTGTTAAGCACTAGAGTCACGAGGAGTTGCGTAAAGAAGCGTCCAACATTGAGTGTTCAATTGCTGGAGTTGTGAGCTTGCGTTTGGAGCCTGACCATGAGGAGTGTGACTGTCATTGCACATGGATCTGAGTCTGAATGTCACGATAAAACAAAGATTTTTTGTCATTGTGAAGTTGTGTGTTGGATTTGCTAAGTGTGAAACACATATCGTGATTGCTTGAGCTATGTGTGTTGGGTGTGGAGCCTAATTATATTCTATATTTAGATGTATTGTCACATTCTACCCATGTTCTTAACGGGGCGGTAACGTTTCCCATCATTTGATCGCTGCTAGGGGGGGTGGCGGCGATCTTTTGGAGCCCCCCCTGGCGGGGGGTCTTAGGGTCAGTGCCCCCGAAGCTAAAAACATATGTAAAATTTCCTTATAAAATATTGTAATTTCGTAGTCAATCTAGGTTGTTCATTAGGTGGATGATCTAACAGTAGAAGTTATGTTTAATTTAGGGTTTTTTTCCCTAGAAGAAAACCCATGTATTGTATGAGGGTATTATATTGCAACTGTGTATTTGAGTGTATAATCTGAGCGAGAAATAACAAGGGGGACTGTGTGAGAGAGTAGAGGATATTACAACGGATCTGTTGTAGGTTGTCTCTTTATTTTGTTGGATAATAGAAAGGAAGGACTGGTTGTTTCTGTGGACGTAGCCCAAGTTGGGTGAACCACATATATATGTGTCTCTCTTGTTTTATCTGTTATTTATATGTTTGTGTTTCTAGATATATTATGTGTTCCATTGCTCTGTAATATATAATTTTATAAAAAATGGTATCAGAGCCGTAGGTCTATTTGGCTGATAAACTCGTAGGAAAGAAGGGTTCCTGGTTCGAGTGGGAGAAATGGCGGAAGATGGTAAGTTTAGGGTCAAGAAATTTAATGGCCAAAACTACCCACTGTGGAAAATGTAGATAGAAGATTATCTATATTAGAAAGATATATACCTACCATTAAGCGGAAAAAAGAAGAAGAAGTCGATGAGTATGAAAGACATAGAATGGGAGATTCTCAATAGAAAGGCACTTGGAACAATACGGCTGTGCCTTGCACTGTCAGTAGCCTTCAATATTTCGAGGGAAACAACAACAGAGGGTTTAATTAAGGCATTGGCGAAACTATATGAAAAACCCTCTACCTCAAATAAGGTATTTCTTATGAAACATTTATTTAATATGAAGATGTTGGAAGGTTGATCTGTTACTAACCATTTAAATGAATTTAATACGGTTACCAATCAGTTAAGTTCTATAGGGGTAAACTTTGATGATGAATTTAGGGCTCTGTTATTTCTATGCACATTGCCAGAAAGTTGGAATGGTTTGGTTATGGCCATTAGTAACTCTGTCTCTGGATCTAGTACTTTAAAGGTTGATGATGTTGTTGGTGCTATCCTTAGAGAGGAAATGTGACGGAAAAGCTCCTGTGAGACATCGGGTAATGATTTGAGTGCAGATTCTAGGGGAAGAAAAATGGAAAGAGGAAAGATCTCAAGATATCACAGTAAATCAAGAAAAGGCAGATCCAAGTCCAGATTTGGGATAGTGTGCTGGAAATGCGGAAATAAAGGACACCTAAAGAAAGACTGTAAATCTCAAATGGGAAAATAAGGAGACACACAACAAGAAAACAATCATGAAGCAAATGTGACAGGTGATGTGTTACAATACGCTTTGATTATTTCTTTATAAAATGTTACTGATTCTTGGCTAGTATATTTAGGGGCCTCATTCCATGTCACACGTGATAAGAAATATTTTCATGACTATGTTCAAGGAGATTTTGGAGATGTTCATCTAGGTGATGATAAACCCTGTAGAATCATTGGAATGGGTAAAGTTGTAAAACAAATAGAATGGAAACCAATGGTTATTAAAAGAGGTAAGGCATGTTCCATATTTGAAGAAAAATATGATTTCAACAGGGAAGTTAGTTGGTGAAGGTTGTGTGACAACTTTCACAGATAAAACCTAGAAGGTCACTAAAGGAGCCTTGGTAATAGCGAAAGGAGAAAATGTTGGTGAATTCTATTTATACAATGGTATTTATAACTATGTTAATGCTTTAACTTCCAAAGGAGCATATGCAACATTATGGTATCATAGGCTCAGACACATGAGTGATAAGGGGATGAAGATTATCCACTTAAGAAATTTGTTGCTGGGTTTGAAGAATATTGATTTGGATTTCTGTGAGAATTGTATTTATGGAAAATAGAAGAGAGTCAGATTTCTTAGAGTTGGGAAAGAAAATAAGAGTGAAAAAATTAGAGCTTGTGCATACAGATGTATGGGGACCTGCTTAGGTATCATCTCTCGGTGGCTCTCGTTATTATGTTACTTTAATTGACGATGCAACTAGAAAAAATTGGATTTATTGTATTCAGAATAAATTTGATGTATTTGATACTTTCAAGAAATGGAAAGCTTTGGTTGAGATTGAGATAGGAAAGTAGTTGAAGTGTATGAGATCAGACAATGGAGGTGAATATTGCAGCAAAGAGTTTGATAGATATTGCTCAGAGTATGGAATTCACAAAGAGAAGACAGTTCCAAGAAAACCACAAGAAAAGGGTGTGTCAAAAAGGATGAACATGACAATCATGGAGCGTGCAAGGTGCATGATATTGCGTGCAAGATTGCCTTTACAATTTTGGGCATATGTTGTAGATACTGCTGTTTATCTAATAAATAGAGGGCCTTCAAGTTCCTTGGATGGTGGTATTCCAGAGAAGGCATGGACAGGTAAAAAGGTAAGATTTTAATTCCTTTTGGTTGCGAGGCTTTTGTCCATATTAATAAAGAAAATAGAACAAAGGTTGAGACAAAATCAAAGAAATGTACCATTATTGGATATGGTATTAATGATTTTGGTTATCGCTTATATGATTATGAAAATCACAAAATCATTAGGAGCAAAGATGTAATATTCAATGAAAATATCTCGTATAAGAATTATTTGCAGGAAAAGAAACAGGAAAAATAAAACAAAGAATACATAGTTCTTGATGAGATCAAAATAAAATTAAAGGCGCCTGAAAATAATACTAATCAATAGCCACAATAACAACAACCACCACAACAGCAACATGAACCTCAAACACCTGAAAGTGGTGTTAGAAGTTCCACCAGGAAAAGTAGACCCCCTGAACGATACTCTCCTTCACTATATAATTTTTTGTTGACTGATTCTGGTGAAACCGAATGCTATGAAGAAGAAATGCAGGTTGAAACCAGGAAGAAGTGGGGGCTAGCCATGAATGAAGAGATGGACTCCTTAATACATAATGAGACTTGAGACTTAGTCAGGTTGCCTGCAGGTAAAAGAAAATTGTAGAATAAATGGGTTTACAGGCTGAAGGAAGAAGACAGAGGAAAATGGAGGTACAAAGCTAGACTTGTGGTGAAGGGGTTTGCACAGAAGAAAGGTATTGAATTTGATGAATTATTTTCTCTTGTTGTTAAGATGACTTCAATCAGAACTATTTTAAGTCTTGTAGCAGCAGAAGATTTTCATCTTGAATAGTTAGATGTAAATACAACATTTCTCCATGGAGATTTGGAGGAAGAGATCTATATGCAGCAACCACAAGGATATGAGGTCAAAGGGAAGGAAAAATTAATGTGCAGGTTAAAGAAGATCTTGTATAGCTTAAAACAGGCTCCAAGGAAGTGTTATCTAAAATTTGATGGGTTTATGTCTGAACAAGGTTATACTAGATGTCACTCTGATCATTGTGTTTATCTGAAAAATAAAAATGATGGTAGCTATATTATATTGTTATTGTATGTAGATGACATGCTTGTTGCAGTGTCTAACATGCAGGAAATAAATGTGCTCAAAATCAAATTGGAAAATTCATTTGCAAATAAGGATTTGGGAGTTGCAAAACAAATCCTTGGTATGAGAATAACCAGAGATAGGAAAAATCGCAAATTAACATTGTCTCAAAATGAGTACATATAAAAGGTGTTGAAAAGATTTAATATGAGGAATGCAAAACCAGTTAGTACACCTTTGGCTAGCCATTTCAAACTTAGTAAAGAGATGTGCCCCAAGACCCAAGAAGAAATGAATTATATGTCTAAAGTTCCATATGCATTAGCAGTTGGAAGTTTAATGTATGCAATGGTTTTCACAAGGCTTGATATTGCACATGTAGTGGAAGTTGTAAGCAGGTACATGAACAATCCAGGAAAATAACATTGGATGGCAGTGAAATGGATTCTCAAATATTTGAGAGGTACCACAAATTAAACATTATGCTTCGGTGGTTCAAACATTGCTCTATAGGGATATGTTGATGCATATATGGCAGGTGATAGAGATAACATGAGGAGAACTACAGGGTATGTATTTACTGCAGGTGGAACAAATCTCACTTAGGTTTCAAAAATACAAAGTGTTGTTGCAATTTCAACAACAGAAGCAGAGTATGTTGTTGCTACAGAGGCTAGTAAAGAAATGATTTGGCTACAAAGGTTTATGGATGAATTGGGTAAGAAGCATGATATGGGCAGGTTATACAGTAACAAAGAGAGTGCCATTCATATTGCAAATAACTCAACATTTCATTCGAGGACTAAACACATACATCTCAAGTACCATTTCATATGGTCAGTGTTGGAAGATGACAGTTGAAGCTGGAAAAGATACACACTAGCCAAAATCCTGCAGATATGCTAACAAAATTTGTAACTAGGGAGAAACTGAGATTATGCTCAGTTTCAATTGGTCTTCAAGTATGATGATGAAGATGAGAAAAAACCAGGTCCAAGGTGGATTAATTGTCTAGCAAATGAAGCAGCAATGGAGTTTCTACAATTAGTCTCCAAGTGGGATATTGTTGGTTGTGGAGCCTGATTATGTTCTATATTTAGATGTATCATTGTGTTGGACCCCTATTCTTAACAGGGCGGCAATGCCGCCCGTCGTTTGATCGCTGCCAGGGGGGTCCAGGGGTGCGGCGACAACCTTTTGGAGCCCCCCCCCCTAGTGGGGGATTCCGGGGGAAGCACCCCCAAAGCTAAAAATAAAGGTAAAATTTCCTTGCAAAATATTGTAATTTCGTAGTCAATCTAGGTCGTTCATTAGGCAGATGATCTGACAGTAAAAGTTATGTTTAATTTAGGGTGTTTTGCCCTAGAAGGCAATGCCCTCTATTGTATGAGGTTATTGTATTGCATTTGTGTATATGAGTGTATACTCTGAGTGATAAATAGCAAGGGGGACTATGTGAGAGAGTAGAGGATATTACAACGGATCTACTGTAGATTGTATCTCTTCATTTTCCTAGATAATAGAAAGGAAGGACTGGATGTTTCCGTGGACGTAGCCCAAGTTGAGTGAACCACATATATCTGTGTCTCTCTTGTCTTATGTATTGTTTATATATTTGTGTGTCCACGTATATTATGTGTTCCATTACTTTGTAATATATAATTTTCTAATAGTGTGCTTGGAAGGAGAAGTTGTAGGGTGAAATTCCTTTGTGGCTGTTGGGTGCTGCATATTTGAATGCATGCAGTGAGAAACTGTGAGAACCGTTTGAAGCATTTTTCATAATCATGGAAGTGAGTGTGGGATTCATTTCCTCCTGAACTATCATCCATCTAGTAGCCGAGCTGGAGTAAGCCAGATCAGGGTGAGAGCATTGTATTGTGTCGAATGCGAGTGCACCCGAGGAGTTTCAAGGAAGAGCATCGAGGAGAATTATTCTTTGGGGGAAATGCCGAGGAAAAGCGTCAGGTAGCATTGTTTGGAGTCTTCAAATCCTTGTGTTGTGCGTATTGTATGGTGGAGCAAAGGATGTGTCTAAGCAAGTCAAATTCCCTTAAAAGTTGTAGACTACATGAGGTAGTCATTCCATGAGATACTGAGACCAAGAGACCACAATTTGAAGTGGCAGATCTTGGTTTGTTAGTTTGAGCAACGTTGTGTGTTGGGTGTGTGGGGGCGCATAAAATCCTAGAGTCACCTATGGATTGATGTGGGCATCACTTCCATATTTAAAAAGAGCGATTATATATTAGGGGAATTTTGAGGTCCATAATGGGCCTCTTAAGGAAATAATAAAATAATAACTAAACCAATAAAATAATATTTATGAATTTACAATTTAATTTTTGTATCACAATTCATGTAACCATGGTTAAATTCAATTGAAAATTTGTACCAAAATAAAATTAATAAAAAAATTGTATTGATATAACTATAAATAAAAATTACCTTCTCAAAAAAAATTCATTATCATTAAACAACTAATGCATTTGTCCTTTTACTTAAATAACTTAAAATAAATTATAACTATAAATTCATAAATTATTAGTTGTATAGCATACCATTAATTAAAATTTATATTATTTAAATTATTCAATTAAATTTTATAATAAAATGTAATTAATATACTATATAAAAATAAAATAAAATAAAATAATAAATGTAATATATTATTTTGTGTATTAATTTTATATTACATATTGAATTGATTTGACTTATAACATAAGAAGAAATAATATATAATATTAATATAATCATAATGAGATGAATTGAATTGTATTTAAAAAAGAAGAAGTATTGAATAGATTTAACTTATATTGATGAGTAGGTTTTTATTTATATATGTATAGATATTAACTTATAACTAATTTGGAATTGTAATAATAAATAAATGAAATGAATATATAATTTAAAAATAAATATATGAAAATATACAAACATAATATTTATTGAAAAATGTGTAAAGGCATGGAGATTGTATAGAGATACGCTTTCAAAAAACATGAAATGACAATAATAATATTTTATTCAAAAAGTATGAAATGAAATTTATTATGAGTATTTTACTTTGTGACTTTAAATTTACTTATAATGTGACAAGTAAGTACATTTAACTCAAGAAATGTCACCTCAACCATGGGAGATGATGTCATCCCCTAAAATGTAATTGGTTCTCATAACATGAATTTTGATTGTACATTTTCCTTAGGAGGCCCATTTTTTACCTCAAAATTCCCCTAATGTTTGGTGTAATGCCCAAGCAAAATGTGCTTACTTTAATCGCTGTTACGTGGAAGAACTTGGAGTTGTTGTCGTGGAGCTGATTGTAAGCATGTGTCAGCAAAAGAAAATTAAACAATTTCGAAGAGAATTGAAAGTGTTGAAGAGAAAGAATCAAAGGGCAGAGGAAGAATATTAAATGCTTCCAGCCATAGAACCAAATTTGAATAAGTCGAAAGAATTTGAAGACATTGATGCAACACTGAAGCGATTAATGCCAGTTCTCCCAATTTTCTCAAGTAATTTTTTTGAGCTCTGGGCTATAAACATGGAGGGACTGCTTGGTTCATTAGATTTATAGGAATTTGTTAAAGACACCTATATAAATCCCCAGGATAAAAGTAGATGTGCAGTAGCATTTCTTCTCATTATATTAGCTTTGGATGAGAATATTTTTTCTAGTATTTTATGTGAATTTGGGGAAATATGTGATGCAAAATTATTTTTAGATGTTCTTTAAATGAAGTATAGTGAGAAAGTCGATGAAGATGAAGATCTATAGAAATATGTAGAGATTGCAGAGAGCAAAATTGTGGAGGAATCAATAGCAGCTGATGAAGTTGTAGAGGAATCAATATCAGTTGATGAAGTTGCGCAGGACTCAATAATAGTTGATGAACTAAAGAAAGTTAATAGCCTCTTTGAAGAGGAGGTGACACATCCAAAAACTATGGTTGTTGTTGATAAAGAGGAATTTGCAACAAAAGTAAAACATGATGATGAAAATAGCTCAAATTATGATTTTGTGATTCTCATGAATGTTTACGAGTGTGCATATATTGACATTGAGGAAAAAGAAATAAAACTTGAAGGAAGTGCAAGAATTAAGGACAAGTGTAAATCCCAAAAAACTGTAGCAATGGTGAACAAAAAGAATGTTAGCCCACAATCAAGAAAGGAGAAATTCCACCACTATCTTATGGAAAGAAAGGTGAAGATGAAATTTCATCTACAAATGAACAAGCATGAACCCTTTAGAAAGAAGACAAAATCAAAAGCCTTGTTATCATTTTTTTGTTTATGTATTGTTGTAAGCCTAGCTGAGACATAGACCACCACACATGTCAATTAAGGGTATGTTTGTGTATTATGTTTTGTGTTATAGTGTATTTTGTGTGTCTATCATATGGTTGGATTTAAGGGGGATTGGTGGATGTACATTAATTCCAACCAACCCAGTTGACAAAATTTAATCCAAGAGCGGTCTCAGACTTTCTTGAAAGTTCTTAGCTTGGAGGGATATTCATATCACTGTGTGAATGAGATTGAGGAAGACACATATGCATGGACACTTAACATGTGGGAATATATGTTGAAGTGTCTTCGTCCTCATATCATCTTTATTGTTGGATAGAGAATCTCATTGATAATTTCATGTGGCATGTTGGATGTACAGTAATTCCAACCAGCCCAGTTGACAACATTTAATGCAGGAGCAGTCTCAGACTTTCTCGAGATTTCTTAGCTTCTTGAAGAAGCTGTCACCACCGACATTCTAGATAATCCAGAAGCTTCCTCATCTTGTATAAAAATCATTCTTTGTCAATGGAAAGCGCAAGTTATTGTGTTCATTCTGATATCACAACCATCTGAAGAAACTTGTGTGCAAATGGAATTTCAGGCTATCGTTAGAAGTTATATGAGAGATAAACACATTTTTATATACACATTTTAGTTAATTTTCTGTGGCAACTTAAGTCTCTTTCATGTAAATTTCCAGGCAATGTGTGTAAACATCAATTCGTCGAAGGGGATGATCGATTAGTTATTGGATTGAATCTAAGTGCCATATTTTCGCAGTACAATCAACATATTGTTGCCTCAGATCCAAACCGAAACCTCTCTTGAAGACCGACGCACTAGTGTGTACAAATCCACTTCTCTTCACTCGATCCAATGTTTCGATTGGCTATATCGTTCTTCATCACATCGATAAGACTCTGCAATTTTTCTCTGAATTTGTCTAAGTAGTCCATCTTTCAATCCTTTATATAATTTTCAAATTTCAATGTTTTGGTTGTTGATCATTTTGCAAGAAAAATCCTGTAAACTAAAATATGTTGTAATGCATGTTTAGCATCAACTGAAATTTTTTGTGTAAACTTTTGTATATATGGTGACTATTAATTTCCAATCGTTGTGTGTTGAGTGGAAATTAATATCACCATGATGTTTGTTTGTGTTTTGTAACTTTCGGTTTGTATGGATGAGTTGCTGATAGATACATGTATGTATTTGGAAAGGATACATGAGCTGCCTCAACTAACAAAGCTTCAACGCCAATAAATTTAAGGTTGTCTTTAGTTAAAAAAGAATTACCTACTATTGAGACATTGAGACACTGGTCTGTTTACATAAGTTGCAGAAAATGAAACGTGTGAAGGTGAAAAACATACCAGGATTGGCACAGTGGATGAGGGGGTTGGATCTTGTGGGAAAGCTTCAGAAGCTCTCTGTTAATTAATTCTATGAGTTATAAGAGTTTTTTATTATCGAAACATTGAACCTCTGGAAGAGTTTTGGGTAGGTAGGCATATGTGTGAAGCTCAAGAGCATCAAGGGGTTGGAACCCGCGACAAAGCTTCAGAAGCTATGTGTTAATGGTTGGGTGCTTTGCATTAGAATAACTTCCAAGTATGGAAACATACATTGGTATCTCTGGAAGAGATGTGTGCATACAAATTCATGATGCTACAAACCATTAAGGGTTTGGAGGCTGCCAAAAAACTTCATAGGTTAAGCATTATCGATTCTGCAGAACTCAACTTTTGTCCAGGGGTCGGGGTCAAATCTTGATATGAACATTTCCCATCGACCAGATTCCGCAAAAATTAGCTGGTCTCGAGGTCGACTCTAGGCATGAACATTTACCATGCTGTAATCAAGTATGCGGTGGATATTGGATGAAGGAGGAAGAAAATGGGTTGAACAATGTTTGCGCAACCATTTCTAGAAAAGGAACACTTTCCGTCTAATTAATACTTATTAGTCTTGGTGATTACTAAAATCTACTGGGGTGAATAGTGTTTTTCCTAACCAACTCTAAAGAACACTTTCAATCTAATTAATACTTATTATTCTAAGTAATCACTGAAATTTATATTTATAGTTTTATTGTAATTTATCATCAAGTTATTTCACCTCGCTTATATATATATATATATATATATAAAATCATTTGACTGCCACTATAATATAAAGTATTTGAGAAACCATCATCAATTGAAGTACATTTAACTACACTGTGAAAAATATTTATTTTATTTACATTATTTTATTTTGTAAGTTGACTCACGACGTTTGAAATCAAAACTTCACAAGAACTAAATCCTCGCTATGAAGAGGATAACTAAATCAACTAATCCCATAGGCTAAATCTTTGTTATAATTATATAGTCTTTGTTTTAATTACTTTATAATTACGAATATAAATTATTTCAAAATTTATTTTATTTACAACTTACATTTATTCATGACATGTTTGTCACATTGAGAATGAAATCTTCAAGTGTAATATTTCTAATGTCACAAGTTGATTTAGTTAATGTTAATATTTCCAATTCATTTTGATGGGAAATTGTCCTCCTCATTATTTAAAAAATTAGCATAATTATTTTGTATCTTTATGTAATATTCTTTTGTCGCAATGATATTGTTTTGGTTCAAATAAGTTTATGTAGATAGAATAGTAGAAAGGCCATGAAAATGATTGAAATTATGTGAATAGACGTTTATTAATAAAGAATTAAAGGAGATATAGGTGTTTGGAAATGAGATACTTAAAAATGATACTCTTTCCAAATAAAAATCTCATTGGGGAATGAGATTGGATAATTCTTTCATGATAAGAATTCTAGATAAAATTCTAGATAAGCTTAATGGATAGGAGAGAAAGATCAATTAAGTTGCTTATCTAAGCTTGGAAAAAAAATATAAAACAAATAGAATTTTAGATAAGCATAATGGATAAGAGAGACAGATCCATTATGTTTCTTAGTTGGAGAAATATGCTAAGCTTAGAAAAGCCTAAAAGCACCGCGAGAGAGAAATGTGAGATTTTATGGAAAAGTCTAGGCAAGTGGATAAAAAGTTCCACAAAAGCGAGACATCGCTAATGGAAACCTTATCGGTGAAGGAAGGGTAATAAATACCCAGTGAAGGGATCAACAAGGGGTACTTGATTCCTTGGTAAGAGTTCTCATCTCGAGGGCGAACTAGAATAACAGTTCTAGGTTGGGTGGAGAGAAGGTGTGAATTTCTAAGTACCTTGTTGTTGATTTTATTGATTGGGATTTAAATTATTTTATCCAAAATGATTTTTAATATATGTTGGAATTTTGTATTTATGTGATGTAAAGCGAGATACTCTAGAATACAAGATGAATATTAGTGATGTAGGTATGTTTGAATAAGAATGTTGTGATGGAGATATTTTTTCAGAAAAGTGTTAAAAAAAAATTTGTATTGTTGTTCATTTTATAAAAGTATGTTTGGTTCATGAAGTCAAAAAATTCTTGCAGAAATTTGTAATGTTAAATTAGTCTAAATTTCTCGGTAGAAATTGGGACCATCAAGGCAATAAGTCACATTTCCTAAGTACTTCGTTTGTGTAAATTTTTTAACACAAATGAGCTTGAAATGTTCAAGAAGTGAATTTGGTGACATAACAATGGGACAATGTTCATAGATGATGCTTCACTAAGAAGAAAATTGATCCCGATAGAACAAACATAGTGATAGGAATTCTAAAGCTTCATATTCTTAAAGGTGCAAGTAAATGTGACATTTCCTACATCCAACACAGATCAAATAGGCTCCTTGAACCTGAAATTGATGAGAAAGGATTGGAAAAACACCAATGGTGTCTTGAATATTGAACGGTGTCAACGTAGACCCACATGTTTTTTTCATGTTTTTTAAATTTTTTTGATGTTATACTCAGAAGTATGTAGAGTAGGTACTCATTGGATGAAAATTTTAATTATTAATCCAATCGGTTTCTACATTAACATTCGAGTAAACCTATAAATAGATAGGTTGAAAAATACAATTGAAAAAAAATATTTTCTTTATTTTCCTCCAAAATATTTACCGCTAGAGATTACATTATAATTTGAATACTATTGGTTTTTTAAAGTTAATTTTGTTACTACATTTTTTGTTTTGAGACCTATTTTTTACCTCAAAACTCTCCTAATACATTCATCCAATATAATTTTATTTTAAATATTATAATTAATATAGCCTTACAAATAGTTTATAAGCTTATAAACCTATTTATAAATTCCTTAATAAATTTTAGTTTTTCATTATATCATAATGTGAGTGCTCAAGTTGTATTTGTTATTAACACACCCCTGATTGTAAAAAGGATGAATCAAAACTTGAAAATTTACGTTTTTGTGTGTTTTCTAACATTTAACAGATAAACGTGAATGAACTTACATTTTATGAATCATGAATAGGTAAAAAATATCATTAATATTATGTTAATATTTTTTAAAGTGAAAAATGATGCTATATAATATATTTTATTTTAATGTTTAATGATAGGTTGACTAGCTTATTATCTTTATCTTTTATATATTACTCACTTAGATTCCTAAATATTTTACAAAATTTTATACGAAAGATTAACCAAAACTTAATCTCAAAATTTTAAAATATTACATATTTTACTAAAAGATTTGCCTTTTTTTTTATACGTATACCACTTTATTCAACAAAAACAACCTTCGAATTATCTTAAATTTTTTGGTGAGGGAAGCGTAAACCTTAATAAAAAAACAAGAATGTGCATAAACTTTGGAATGTCGGATATAACAAGAATGTGCATAAACTTGGAATGTTGGATATAAGAATGCCGTCAAACATTCACTCATTTCCATAGCATGTGTACCCTTGCAATTAGTAGTAAATGCAAGTTCCAAAAAAAAACATCTTCTAATGCACGCGTTATGTTCTTAATTCTATGAAAGAGCATATCCATTGTTCTTAGTTCTATGAAAGAGAAAATGCATGTTTAAAAACAAAAATGCATTAAAGAAAGGGAAGTCACCGTTGATCACGCGTGATAGGGAGGATTTGGTGATAAAGGTAGGGAGGATTTGGTGATAAAGGAAATATTCAACATATTTGATATTTCTTCCATACATATTGATGAAGGTTTTTTCTTCAGAGGCTTCAAGTTATAACTAAACAATTATAAACAATTATAGCACTAAGGACTCCCAATGGTTGATTAATAAATTTTACAAGGAGTTGATTGTATGGTCACACAAATGGTTATCCATGGTTGGGAGGTTGATTTTGATCACTTCAAAACATTTCAGTTTTTTAAATGCATTTTTTTATGCTTTCAATGGAGATCATTCACAAAATTGACACCATCATTTTTATGGTCTCGCCACAATTAGCTTAGGAAAATTCTCTTGTTTATATGGAAAACTTTAGCTCAATTGGTGGAAGTAGGAGAATGGAACATTATGGAAATTAAAACATTCAATAGGTCTTTTATTTTTAAGAGCCTTTGGAGGGTTTTGTCTAGCAGTAAGATCGAGTCAAAAATTATCAAAGAAAAATTTATGAACAGTTAGAATTATGCCAATTCGATCACGGAAGGATAAGTGATGAAACAATACTCTTTTTTCATTTGGAAGAGTATGATGAAAAACATAGTCTTCACTCGGATGTTGGAAATGGATCACGAATCGAGATTGGTATCGATGCCCCTAAAGGATTTTTGGGCAATCACACATTATCGGTTCCTCTACTCTATCACCTCCAAATTCATATCAAATTTACTTTCTTAATCAAATTCATATTGCTCACAATTTCTTTTCCATCTTTCATTCTTGTTTTAGGGTGGATGAGATCGGATTAATAGAAATTTTAGCATAAGAATAGGAAAATTACCTCTAACTAGTTAGTGTTGTGGGTGTTACTATTACTGAGCAGGACGATAAGCTTGTATGGGATGGTCAGATCAGGAAGGGTAAAACTGGGCTAGAGATATATCATAGACTTCCTATGGTCTAGGTCGACTTTAATTTCAAACTTTGGTTTCAAAAATATTTCTTATGGGAGATTCCACAAAAGTTAAAATGATTTTGTTGGTTGGGGCTTCATGATCGAGTTCTCACATGGGAGAACCTTCTTCATAGGTTTTCCAATGGCCTTGACATATGTCTTATGTGTAACGTGCGACACTTATTCCTGATTTGTCCCTTCACAACAGCTATTTGGAATGGGGTTATAGATGCATTAAACATTCACATGACTTGGTTGCAGAATTCACTGGAAGATTTCCTTAAACTCTTGTTTGATGCAAAAAAAGGACCATTTGGATCACTTGGCAGTGTAGGAACTCTAGGCTTTTTTAACATAAAATGGCTGATATCAGGAAAACAATGATAAATATTGTGGCATACTATGGAGATAAATATTGTGGCATACTATGGAGAGATTGGGATGAGGAAGAAGAAGCAATTCAAGAGATTGAACAAAATGAAGGATATATGGAGGAATATAACAACTCATTTCTTCGATGGCATTTATTCACAAAGGAAGTGTGGTTGTTGTGCATATTACCTTTGTAACTTTATGAAGAATTTCTTGTCAAGCGAAAAAAGTTGCCTTCGAAACAGTGGAAACTGTTCAATGTTTTCATCTTCAATATCTTTGAAGGTGGCATACTTTCACCAAGAATGATGGGAAAGGTCATAAATCCACCACAAATTGTAGTGTGCGTCAAAATATCTAGTCATTTTTAGCCACACTAACCCCCTTCCTCCGAAAATATGATGCATCTCATGCAAAGGAAAAGGTGGAGGCGACGATGAAAGACATTTTGACCGTGTCCACCTTCTGTTGTCTATGTCAAATTTCCACAACATTAGCATTATTACACTCTTCTCCTTTGTTTGTCTTATAGTGCATAGTTGAAGAATCTAAATTTGCAATTGATACGACAACTTCTCCCACAGATTCTCCATTTCATTGCTCTTCTCAATTTGCAATAGAGTTTACAGTTGGTGTCCACAAGTATCTATTCGAATGGAAGCAAGGGATTTCAAGTGGATTGATAGAAGGCTCTCACAGATGGATAAATTCAAAATATGGATTTAGTGGTTGGGCCCAGTATTTTCTATCTGAAAACAATGGAACTGACCTCTAGTTTCAACTATGCCATGCAGCCGGTCAAAGTTTATATCAAGGTATTTTTTTCTGGTAGAAGGTTCATATTAGGGTCACAAGTTAATATAAGGTTGTTTGGTGGGTGGATGTTTCATTTTCGCATAAGTTTTTTGCAGTTATAGGTCACGTGTCATGAGTCTGTTTTACAATTGGTAAATGTGGTGTTATCACCAAGGACTATTAGGGGATATTGCTTGGTTATCATATCCTCTATGAGGGTCATAACGGTCTCTGTGTGTGTGAATTCATGTGAGGAGGAGGTATGTCTAAATAGGTGAAATATGGTTCCTAATTGTTGTGGGGAAATTATCCTGATAGGGATATTGGTTATCACTGTGGTCATCATTCTCATTGTTATTTTTAGAACACATAGGACGGAAGCATATAGACGTGCAAATGCAAAATCGTGGGAATAGGCTCCCCATACATTAAACAACCAAGGTATTTGAATCTCAATATACATCGACCTAGTCTAGATGGATTGATATGACATAATTGGATAGATTAATTTATTATCTCCAGGACCTACAAAGATTTTGGTTTCCAGTTTTGTTTTTTATGGTGGCATTGTGATAGATGTTGTTGTTGCTTTTACTATCATGTATGAGGTCGAACACTGAAGGCTATCGTCTTTGCTGGTTTTTCCATCAAAACACTATCCACCACCCTTGTTTTTCTGGCACATATTGAATTTTACGCTAAAGGGGAAATGCCATCATTCCTGCCATTTCTGACCTGAATACACGACATTAGTCTTCTTCGTCATGCTCAGATGCTTTGGTCTCTGGACTGGGATGTGACTCAAATGGTAGGGGTATTTTTCTCGAGGTATTTTATGATTTATATCAGTGTATCCAGGTTTTTCATAGATGTAGTGGCGACCCTTCTTTATGGTATGATATTGTTTGTTTGACAAAACAACCACATTCGCCATTTTTGGACATCAGACTGTGCATGCGATGTTAATATGGTTTGGTGGGTTTTTAGCGAGTGCACTTGAATGATGGCGACATGTACCTAGTATCATTGCTATATCCATTTAAGGAAGACGGATACTATTTAAGGTGGCCCTCACAAATATTCCCGATCTGGTCATTACAGGATTTTCCTTGTGGTTGATCTCACAGTTGGGTGGGTGAGGTATTCAAGTGCTGACATAATGTTTAAATTTGTTGATCGGTTTTGGGTCACGAAAGGAATGGCAAAGGTATTCGATATCTTGGCATCTGATACCTCAGGTCACGAGGCACTTATTGTTGCCACACTGGCTGCAGAAAGGGAATGTATTGATGATATGGTTAGGGGGAAGTGGGCTGTCTCTCTGAATCATGTCAGTCGTTTGGGTGCCACCTTAGATCAAGAAGTAAACAAGAAAAAGGTGCCACATGGAAGGCGGGGGAGATATAGACATGGCACTTGTAGCCAATCTGACAGGAATGGAACAAACAAAAATTGCCATGAACCAACATCAGAAATTAAACAAATGATTTTGGAATACAATGATCTATGCGGCTGAGTGGCTAGCCTTCAAAAGAAATCTTTGATCGAGAGGTAGTTTTTCTTAGACATGGTGGAGACAGATATGGTTGAATGGGTGAAAACAACATGGAGCCCCATTTTGGGATACAACCCGAAGGTAAGCCTGATGATGAATTCATGGTTTAAAATTCATTTTATGCAGGAAGTCAATTGTGTCAAGATCCTTCAGAGGACATGGGTGCGGGGAAGAAGCTTTATGCAGCTATTACCACGGTATTTGGGTTTTAACTCAATATTGGAGGCTCACAAGAAAGATTGGTGTGGGTCAATTTGCCGGGGCTCCCACTTGAATTCTGGACACTCAAGGCTCATATCAAAATTGGTGACTCCATAAGCCACACAAAACATGTTGAACCACAAATTTTGGGCACAAGTGACAAACACATTGCCTGGTTTCTGGAGGAAGTTAGCTTTGTGGGTGGTTTACCGAGTGATGTCGACTTGATTTGGGGGCAGCGACGACACAGACAATGGGTGGACTTCTGGGGAGTCTCGTTTTGATGTTTTATATGTCATCAAACAGGTGATCTTATGGGCCAGTACCCATCCCGACACTGGCAATTGGGGTGCTACAAAAATTCTTGGCGAGGTTCTAATAGGGTAAATTCATCACTTGGCTCTCGTGACTACTGTCACTTAGGTAAGTCCTCAATCACATCTTCTGATTGTGATATATATGGTAAATATGCTTCTATCAATGATAGCATTCTATGGACTTTATCTGTGTCATACCATGAGGGGGGACTTAATCATACAACTGACCCTATCATTCATGTTTCCCATCCCCATCCTCCACCATATTTTCTGACCAACATGATTTTTGAAAAGGATGTCGATATTTATCCATTAGATAATTCTATGATCCCTCCACCAGACCCGAGCTTGGTTGGCAAGTTGACTGTATTGCCCTCTATGCCGCCTTTGGAATGCGCCTCTCCCCTGCCCTTACATGACCCAGAGATGGGTGTCCCATCAAACTCCCAGAGGAATATGGTTGGGAGTGACATTAAGTCTCTATTTGGGAACCTGGACCTTTATTTAGATGCATTTACTGTATTCGATAAAAAACCTACAAACCTTCCCATTTCTACTTCCTCGGTCTCGACCTCTAACATTACTGTGTAGAATAAATCAAAGTTCGAGTCGCATCATTTCCGCGGGAGGTTAAAGACTAAATATTTATTCCAAGATGATTTATATGACTTCCATGACATACCTATTTCTGTTGTTGATGATCTTTGGGCACTTAGAGCATGCGGCCATGACTTAGGTTCCAAATGAATTCCATTATATTGCTAAATGTCAGGGGGATCGACAACCCCTCAAAAAATCTTCATCTTAGAGAACTGATCAATGAATTACAACCATGTATGGCTCTATTCCGAGAGACCATGTGTTCGAGGTCAAAGGCTATAGATACCATGCTTCATATTCGGTCAATATGGCATGCAGTTGGTATTGATGTTGTTGGTAGGGCTGGGGGTATGTTGGTAACGTGGAATCCAAACTTGGCAAATTTTCGGGCTTACAAATTTTTAAGGGGTATAATTCTATCTGGTTTCATTAGAAATTTTTTTATGAAAGTGCATATCATAAATCTATATGCATCTTGTCATGGCTGCTTTATGTTTTGGGACCGTTTTGAGTCATAAAAGATCCTGTGTGTGTCAAACCCCATTGTGATTGGGGATTTTAATGCTACTTTCTCAGTTTTTGAATCATGGGGGCATAAATTGCGGCCGGAATCACTGGCTGATCGTATCGGTCGGATATATAGTGAACAAAATCTTGTGGAAATTCGTCTTGTTCCCTTGGCTCCAACTTGGACCAATCGTCAGATGGGTGTTAAGTATATTGGGAAGAGGCTAGACAGAGCTATGGTATATGATGTTTTAATACAGGTTGTGGGGAATTTCCATTCACAGGTTATTACTGACACTCTATCTGATCATATGGAAATATCCCTAATTTGGAGGAAGGAACATGTTGTGCATGGGATTCCCTTTAATTTTAATATATTATGGCTCAAAGACTCACAATTCTACCAACTGGTTATGTATTTTTGGAAGGGTGGGGATCATAATTGGGGTTTGGATGGTTGGAGGCGAATATCTTCCAAGCTCCGTGAACTAAAGCTTTGCATTAAAAAGTGGGAAAGGGCTAAAAAGCATGAGCTGCAGAAGCAACTTAAGTCCATTATTGATTTGGTGGCTAAAATATTTGATGGGATGAAGAACGCTCCTCTGGACCAACATATATATGATCATCTGAGGAAATTGGAGGAAAGAAGGATGGAAATCCTTAAAATTCAGGAGGTGACATGGAAAATTAAGAGCAGGGTTCAATGGCTGAAGGAAGGTGATTTAACAAAAAGTATTTTCATAAAGTAGAAAATGGTCGGAGGCATGTAAAATCTATCTGGCAACTTGAATCGGTAGATTGAACAAAGGTCTGCTCCACTAAGGATATAAAGGAGAAAAATTCCAATTATTTCTCCGGCTTTTACAAGGAAGAGAATAATATTGATTATAGAGGCCAAAAATGGGTATTGGATCATATGCTGGTAATGTTTGATGGTGCCGCAAATGAGGAATTGGGTCGATCCATTACCAAAGAGGAGATTGAAGTGGTCCTTAAGTCTTTTGCCTAAGACAAGAGTCCTGTGCTGGATGGTTGGCCTGCAGAATTCTTCATACACTTTTTTAAGTTGATGGCACATGAATTATTGATGGTCACATAATAGATAAGGCGCTTGGGTTTTGTCCCAGGTGATTTGAGTTCTACGTTTATTTCTCTTATACCAAAATCATTTGATCCAAGGTTTTTCTCTGATTATAGGCCAATTGCCTTGTGTAACACCATATGCAAGATAACATCTAAGATTATTGCACAAAGGCTCAAAGGTTATCTCTCCAAAAATATTTTAGTGGAGCAACATGGGTTTCTACAGGGTCAGTCCATTCATGACACTGTGGCAACTACTCAAGAAGTGATACACTCGGATCACTCAAGCAAAATGGAGGCTTTGGTAATGAAATTTGATCTCTTCAAGGTGTATGACTATGTGGATTGGTATTTTATTAGACTTCTGCTTGTAAAGGTTGGGATATCATTGCAGAATATAAGGTGGATTATGGCTTGTATCTCATCTGTGAGGTATGCGGTCCTCATCAATGGTTTGCCATCGGATTTTTTTATTGCTGGAAGGGGGCTCCAGCAAGGCTGCACATTGTCTCCTTTAATACTCATTGTCATCATGGAAGCTTTTATCAAGATATTACTAATGGAAAAACATGCTGGTTTCTTCTTGGGTTTATCCTTTCCCCCTTCTATTTATATATCTCACTCTTTATTTGTAGATGATTTACTTGTTTTTGGCATGCTTCTACGGAATCAATGGTTCTATCTCCATCACATCCTCATCCGTTTTGGTGCTGCCCTGGGTCTACAGATTAAAAAAGGGAAATACTTTATGATATATGCATATGGTGACATAAACAAGATCAACTTTATAGAATATTTTATGGGGGTTCAAGTCAAATCACTTTCAGATGGGCTCTTATATCTACAATTTAATTTGAAACCATGTGGATATAAGACGATGGATTGGTCATGGCTGGTTGACAAGTTTAAAGATAGACTTCTTAAATGGAGCCACAAATGGATATCATTAGGGGTAGATATATACTAATTCAGGCTGTGTTATTACAGTTTTTGGTCTATTGGGGTCATCTCATTTACTTCCCAGTACACACTGTTGCTCGCATTAATGTAGTCATATCTCAATTTTTGTGATCTGGTGCCTCAAAGAACATGAAATTTCACTTATGCAAGCTGAATCAAATTTCGATTTTGAAGGAGGTTGGTGGTTGGGGTCTTCTAGATGTTAGAGCCTTTTCAAATTCCATACTCATAAACTCCTTTTGGAGGGTCATTAATTATGGCAGCATATGGTCTGATCTAATTCCCCTTAAATATGTGTAGGGGGATCCATTTTTAAAACTGCATAGGGGATTGACTATCATATCGAAAATTGAATATTTCATATGGAAAAGCTTCAAGAAGGTTATGTCTTTGATTGCTGATCGATTAGTATGGAGATTCAAAAATGGCCAAAAAATTTATTTGGGTTGTGATAGAATTTTGGGGATTAGAAGAGGCACCCAGCTAGATGAGGGGATCCAACACATGTTGGCTCATAGAGGCATCTTCTATTTCTCATAGGTGATACTATGTTGGCAAAAAAGTGTTCTGAAATGGAAGACGATGGCTCAGTTGGGGTTGCCATAGCGGGATGCATGTACCTAGCTGCATTATACCAACTACCTTCAAGATGGGGGTTTATGTCATCACCAAGATGGAGACAAAATTGTTTGGGATGGGAGTTTGATGGGTGGCGGGTTGGTTGTGAAGGATGTGTACTCACACATCATCATTAATCAACAAACTGAAAGGTCTCCTTCCTTATTCAGGTGGTACTAGCGATGGAAAATTACCATGAAGGTAATTATGTTTGGGTGGTTGGCATGGAAGGGCCGAATAATGACTTGGGACAAACTTCCTAAGCGTTGCCTCCATGGGCCTGGAAGGGGATCTCTTTGCCAAGAACAGGAGGAATCAAATTCTCATTTATTTTTAACTTGTCTGATCACCTGAAATATTTGGTCACTGTTTTCACATTTCATCATTGGTACAGAGTGGCTTCTAGAAAACTTCATCAATACATTTGAGATCTGGGGCGCAAAAAATGGTAAATATAAATATATTTCTTTTTATCTGATTTGGAGGTATGGCTTGCATGAAACCGTCTAATTTTTTATGAAAAGATAGTTAACATACCTCACATATATGGGGCCATTATGGTTTGGATCGATGCCCAAGCTTTCACTGCATCAATCACAAAGGATTTGTATCGCATCTGACCTCATCCTATATCTTTGTCAGAGGTATACTTTGATGGGGCTCTACAGGGGGGATGTTATGGCTTTGGCGCTTGGATTAAGGTGGAAAAACTGGAATGATATCAAATCTTTTGGAATGGTGGGACTGGCTCTAACATTAAGGTAGAGCTCCTCGCTTTATGGAGTGGTTTGTGGGTGGCTTACAATCTAGGTTTACAATATGTATACATATACGATGATGCAAAGGTTGTCATTGATGTATTTGTGGGAATTCCATATTTTAGCCAAGCAGTCTATAAGGATGGATTGATCGAGTAAAGGTATTGCTCAACAAGCTAAATGGTCCTCCCCTACTGCATATATACTGTGAGAAAAATTCTCGTGCTGATCATCTGTCAAAGCTAGGCCTCATAACTACTACTGGTTGTCTCTTCATATCTCATTTCCGGGGGAACCAGTTGATTGATAGTCATAAAGTCCATATCCCATGATTTCTTAATGTTACAGATGGACTGTTGTTATAGATTTCTAATGTATGGCCTATGGGTTTATATTGAGGGGTTACCATGTACTGTATTTCTTAAGTCAATATTATAGGATGCAACTACGCGAGTACTCCTGCAAGAAAGCCACATTCATTTTCAAGCAAGCCTGCAAAACATTCCTCCATATCTGTTTATGATCCTTTTATTGAAATATGGGTATGATTGATTTATGATTAAATTCACTGGGCTCATCTACAGGACTGCCAGATGTCTCTAATCTTCTACAGTTTCTGCTCTTGGTTCATGAGTTTCATTTTGATGGACACATGATGATAATTCTTGCCTACATAGTCTATTTTTGTATTTTTTGATTGGGTGTTTCTTAAACCTTCTACTATGCGAAAAATGTATTGAAAGACCATATTTCTCTGTCATATTGTTTTTGCATCTGGGATGCTAAATGGTAGTTCCTATGTCACTTTTCTTCTCTCCTCAGGAATATGGATCGATCTTAGTATTGATGATTATGGACATGCTGCATATATGATCTTGGATCGATGTCCCATGAGCTCATGTATTTTTTATCTTATATAATATAAGTAGTGGTTTTTTTCTTTTCTGAAAAAAAGAGAGCCGGGAAGACATTATAACTTCTAGCTAGAGGGTGGATATGGTACAAAATACAAACATAAATTATTACACTATGGTGTGTTCTAATCAGTGCCTAATGGTTGGGAATAGACGTATTATGTGTACATGGAGACTCAAGGGAATCATAGATTGGGTCAAGAGTCGCACACAATTTCATCCACCATTGATTACCAATTGGATGCATCGAATATACAATGTGGAGAAGAATTTTTAGGTAATTTATTTCAGGCACACCTACAGGGAAAAAATATGGTTGTAGACATTTTTCAAAGTGAGGTATTGCGAAGGGTCCAACAAAGATCTATTTTGCAGCATTTTTCCCGAATTCTTTGTCAAATGATATATGCATTAATATTTCTTAGTGCATCTGATAATCAAATTTTTGTTTTTGTTTTTGAATGCATCACGATAAATAGCAGATATTATTTGCGTGTAAAAAACTGAATTGAATTCGAAATTACTGATTCACGCCTTTTAGAGATCGTCTATATATGCAAGGCATGAGGTTGACATATTTTTTTCTTTAAGAACTAAGGAAATGAACATGCTACTTTTCATGAGTTTGTGAATGCTGAAGACATGCTATAGATAGAGGATGATGGTTATATTCGGATTGCTATCGCAGATGATGAACTTTAAAATTTAATGACAAGCTTTCCAATATGTTATTTTTTCTTATTTTAAAATAAATGAACAGGTTAGGAGATGAGCTAGTGAAATTAATTGTTTATTTGATCCTTTTTTTTGTCAACTTATTAGAGCCTTGCTATTTTCCATTTATAAACAAAAGCAGGTCAGAAGATACAACTTTAGGCCTCAACCGGCCTGGAGGAAGCCAGGTTTGTTGGTCGTCTTAGCAAGTTATAGGCCATACAAAACATATACATTTTAAGTCTACTACTTAACATCTTCAAATAGCTTATATCAGTATCAATTTTTGCAAACATAAACATAATATTAAATTAAAAGTTATCAGCTAAAATTAACAAAAACTACAGACTAATCATCATCTGACTTGATGGGAGCTGGATCATTGACACTGGAGCCAGGCATATCAACCTGGTTCATGGACTATAATTCCTTCTCAATTCTTCTAAGGCCAACATACAGATGATGTTTTCTAAGGTTCATTTCCTGAATGGAATTGTTGATTTCAGCCATAGTTGTTACCGCTCTCTTATTACCCCCAACTTCTTGAACCGATATTATTGCTTTGGCCAGAAGGAATTTCATTAACCAATATGTTCAGATGGAATGACGGAATAGTGGAATTGTACCACGAGTGTGCCCATAGTTGGTGATAATTTGGTTGATTTCTTCCTCCGCAATATCTTCCTCTTCCTCAATCTTGGTTCTAGCCTCACCCTCCCAACCATGAATGAGGGACTTAATGAAGCATGGTGTCTCCTCGGAAAAATATTGGAACAAATTTTCCATAACTTCCTGCCTCGCTTGACTGGATGTTTTGAGACTTTGGCCTTTCCTATTTCCTTGGTTTCTTTTCCCCCCATGTTTCCTTTTGCCATAGGTTTTAGGAGTGGTCTTCTAGTAGTATTATCAGCTAGAATTGTATGTCTGGAAGACCTGTATCATAATTTTTTTTAAAACATCCAAATTGAATATAAATCCCACTGTTAAACGAGGCCATTTTCCACCAAGAGGACCGAGAGTGTACTTGTACCTCTGGATAGTGAAGTCAGAATACTAGGTAGAATGACAAGGAATAAACAAGACTAGAGATAGAACCTGACCAATGACCTTACCATCTCCAAACCAATTACCCATTATGCATGTAACCCAGTTTCCCTTCCCAAGAGGACTCGCATAATGAGAATTAAGGACATAAGTTAAACCACTAAGCGGGTGACAACACAGCCTGTTATTCCCAGCCCAAAAAGTGTTAACATAATTATGAGCCATAGAGGCGATTTCCCATAACTAGAGATACGAAAACGGATACAGAGAATTAATTTCATACCAGTTAAGCATGGACCAATTTGAAACGAGAGTTGGAGCTAGTAGGGGTTGACAGTTCCCTACCTTAAAAAAGCTAAACATGCAGGACATGCACAGTAGAATAAACGCAGACAAATACGTATACAAACCTATTAGAATAGCTACCAGGTCCTGGTGCCTCATACATTCCTCATATCCTTCTTTAAATACATAATTTCGAACCATATGTATGCAACAAGTGACAAAATTGTGGACCTTATCCATGTAGTGAATGACAGAAATGCAGACCATGTATATAAAATAAAGAAAAACCAGAATCTTTCTTCGCATGCATTGGTATTCAGAAACACATTTCATCGTTATGGCATATGGAGAATTTGGTACATACCAATTCACAGCTATAGGTTGCAAAGGTCTCTAGCATCGTCTGTGCAGTTAATAGGGGCGCTTGCAACAAAACCCAACCATGAATTGGATAGCGAACTTGCAGAGAACAATACAGCTACAAAGAACCCGAAAAAAGTTAAAACCCAGCGACCATCGAACCCGACGGCACACATTCCAAATTCTCTCTGAAAACCCACCTGACCCACTAGGCTGCTCTCCATTTAGATATAATGAGTTCATGATGAACCATTGGGGGAGCTAGCCACATGTCATCCTTGGATTTAGTATGATTGTCGTCGTGTGCTCTCACGACACACCCACCTCCCTTGCTGGCGACGTGGATCTGAACTTGACAATCGGCATCCCGATCAGGGGGGTTGAATGTTATCTCGATCATCATGCCTACAATCCCGATGTATAATTACTTGAAGATATTCAAGCCCTGGTTCTATGTTCCTCCTCCAAGGTTGATCCATGACACTCTCTGCATTGTTGCAACCCTAATTCGCCAAGCAATCAACTGCTTCATTATCTGATCTCCTAACATGAAGAGGGATAATATAACTGATAGTTTCCATAGTCTCCTTAATCTCTTGAATGAGTCTTGAAGTTCTCCAACTACTGCTTATATTATCCCAACAAGCTCCTTGCTGTAGCGTTCGGATAACACCCATAACCATGGCTGAGTCTCCCTCAATTTCTAGGCGGTTGTACTACTCATGATTAGCAATTTGCAAACCTTGTTTCACAACATTGAGTTCTGCTTCATTATTGTTGGCATACCCTAAGTCGATGGAAAAAATCCTCAGGACCTGTTCAGTACAGTCCCGTAATATGCCGCCAACCCTTGCTTGACCTAGGTTGCCCTTTGAGGCCCCATCATATTTTAGTTTGATGAATCTTGGATGAGGAGGTATGAACCTGTCCCTAACTTCAAATGCTATGGGTTTGGGTTTCCAAGAGTTTGGCGCCAATATCTCTTCCTTGAGATTTAAATGGCTGAGAATCCTCTCCTCAGCTCCTTGAGCATTCCAATCTTTATAACTCCATTTTTCAGCCTGGATAGTTTCTTTGATATTTTCGATTATGGTTTCCCAAATCACATGAGTTTTCCTCTTCTCATTGCGAAATATTCTATGATTTCTATCCTTCCACACTATCCATAACATGAATCTAGAAGAGAGGTTCCACGCTCTATTTAACACTCGATTCTGATACCCTCCTTAGCCTTAAATCTCCACTATTTTTATAATACTGTTTTTGTTTTCGTCTATTTGCAGAAATAGATTAAACAACTTGTGCCACATATGATCCACCACTGAGCAGATATTAAGAAGATGTTCGAGGTTTTCTTTGTGCTCTCCACACATAACACAACATGATGGTCCAAGCATGCCACGCTCCTAAAGCTGATCCCAGGTAAGGATTCTGCCATGGCCAACAGTCCATAGAAATGTTCTATTTTGGGCCAATGTTTTGTCAAGGACCAATTTTTTTTCCATAGCCTATTATCTGGTACATTTATTTAATTAGATTTTATCTGGTAGGGTTGTATTGTGCCCCCAGTGCAAGATATCATTTCCTGTTAGAATAGGTATTTTCTTGGAGTGAACTTCTCTATCATAAATTCCCCATTGCTGAGTGTCCGGTGCTGCTGCCATTGTTGTTTATACTTCCATCTCCTCTAGAATAGGTCATTTTCTTCTTCCCAATATTCTTTTACCTCTTTAGATAGAGGTTGATTTGTGAACAAAAATATTTTTCTAAATCCAACTTGCTATATAGATTTTCACACTGTTGCCGGGAATATTCCCAGAAATGAGCTAGATTACCACCTTTAATCTCCCAAAAATTATGGTCAGTAATCAAATTCCTATTATCGAATGCCAATTTCCATATACCAGATCCTCTAGGAATGTGATGCACCTGCAACCGATCTCTCGTGGCTTGTGGCATGTCATACTTTCGTTCCCATTTTTTTTCCCATAGGGCCGTACCTTCCTGCATCCATCACCACCACAATTTAGCCCCCATGACCCGATTGAGGTTGAAAGGATCTCGTAACCAGAATCCTCCTTTAGATTTAAGTAGGGTGATTTTATCCCATGATATGAGAGCCCAATTTCATTTCTGCTGTGACCCTTGCCATAATTTTTTTTTTTAAATATTAACCATTTCAGAGAAAATAGTCTTCAGAGCTGCCATCCCAGAAAGTTGATAGATAGGAATGGATTGCAGAATGGATTTGAGAAGGACAACACGACTAGGAGAATTAAGAGCCCAGAAAGACCATTTCTGCAACCAGTTTTGAATTCGAGTGATTAGTTTTTTCCAGCGAGATATTCTTAGGGAATTAACAGAAAGGGGCATGCCCAAATACTTAGTGGGAAAGGTTCCAATAGAAAACCCAAGAGTTGAAGCTAATAATATTTGGGATTGAGGAGTAGTGTTGAAGAAAAAAAAATTAGAATTTTCATTATTAATCAGGGTCTGCGATGCAGCCATAAATACTTTTAGAATATCTAAAATTGCTTTCGATTCCTTAAGACTAGCTTGGTAAAACATCATGATATCATCTACGAATTGTTGGTGGGATAAGGTAAGATCCGGTCCCCATAATTTTAAGCCTTTCAGGGTGCCATCCTGAACCCTATGATTGATAAAACAACCTAAACCCTCCGCAACAATTATAAAAATGAATGGGGATAAGGGGTCTCCCTGCCTTAGCCCGCGGGATGCGTTAAAAGGATCAAAGGGGCTACCATTAATGAGAATGGAGAAATTTGGGGTTGAAATGAATGAAAGGATCCAATCAACCCATGTTTGGTCAAGACCAAAGGATAAAATAATGTTTTGTAGATAACACCAACCTAGACAATCATAGGCTTTGGAAAAGTCAAGCTTAAGCAACATACCTTTAGCTTTAAGAGAGTGAAGGGAATGAATGGCTTCCTGGGCAGTCACAATACCATCAAGTATCTGTCTTCCTTTGACAAACCCAATTTTATCACAGGAGAAAAGAGTGGGCAAGATAGGTTTGAGCCTATTAACCATAATAGTAGATAAAATCTTATAGATAACATTACATAGAGAAATTGGTCTGAATCCCGAGGGAACATCACAATTCTCTTGCTTCGGAATCAATGTAAGAAAAGCATAATTCAGAGTTGGGTATACCTGTCTTGTTATTCATGACATCTCTGCCAGATCAAGGATATATTTTCCAATAAAGGAACAAGAAGCTTGGAAGAATTCTGCTGTGAAGCTATCCAGTCCTAGTGCCTTATTTTTTGCTAGGCATTTGACTACTTCCTCCACCTATTGAATAGTAATTTCCCTGAGTAGGGATAAATTTTGATCCCCGTTTACAACTGTGGGGATAAATTGCTTTACTCAATTAATGGCTTCCACTCTATTTTGATCTTGTTTCGTTAATATATCTCGGAAATGGTTAACCAACGCCAAATCTTAATGCTGGACTAATCTGTTTCCTGTCGAATCTTTAAGGGAGAAGATGCGGTTATGTTGGCATCTTTCTATCATAGCTTTATGGAATAAACTGTAATTATTATCCCTTTCTCTTAAACATTGAATTCTTGATTTCTTCTTCCACAATATCTCTTCCTGGATTCGTCGTTCTTCCAGTTTTATTATTAACGAACCTTCCCCTTTGAAAAGGTCTGTAGATCTCCCCATTAGAATCATCTATTGTTGGATATGCTGCATGTGCCCCTGAATTTTTTCCTTATCTTCATGAATATTTCCAAATTCTGTTTTGTTCCATTTTCTGATTTTCTATTTTAGATCTCTGTGTTTTAATTGGAACATATGCATTCAATTCCTGCCTTGTACCCTGCTTTCTTCCCACAAAATTTTGACTTTATTTATGAAAGTAGGGTTTCTGAGCCAAAAAATATCGAATATGAAATGGTGTTTGTTCTGTTGCTGGTTCATATCCACCTCCAAGCGGATTGGCTAGTGATCTCATCCCATACAAGGAATAATAGAAGCTTCATAGAATACATCCAAACTGATGAGTTCTTCAGCTACAAGGAATCTATATAGTCGAGAGGCGACTTGATGATTCCCACCCTTCCTATTATTCCAGGTAAATTTTCCATTGAAAGTATGGATATCTACCATTTGGAGATAATAAATGAGATCTCGAAACCATTCCATCTCTGTTTCATTCCTGCTTGTGCCTCATTTTCTTTCTTTAAGGCATGTAATCATATTAAAATCTCCACCCAACACCCAATATTTTTCTGTATTCAGCAATTTCAAACTCCTAACACTTTCGACAAAAGCTTGTTTATCTCCTAGAAGGTGTGGCCCATAAAGAAAGGAAACTGAAATCCAGTTTTTCATCCCAATTAATTTGAACTTACCAGTGAGGATCGCGGAAGGCCAATCCATCCTTCAGCCAAGACTTCAGTCAAGTTCCAAAGAGTCGCTATGCCACCAGCACTTCCTCGCGAATCTATAGCCATGAATTCATTTCTTTGTTTAATGTGGTTCATAATTTCCTCAATTCGTATCCCTGACACTTTGGTTTCCTGGAGGAGAACCAACTAAGGTTTATCTTTCTTCAATCTTTCTTGTAAGTATCTCTGTTTGCCTTTATTGTTAAGGCCCCTCACATTCCAGGAGATAACTATCATTAAGGAATTTTATGGAGTTTTTGAAATACCATTGTGAGCAGTATAACATGTGCCGAGTTAACCAATATTTCTCCAACTATCTGAATTGATTCTTGCAAGGTTTTCCTCCCCTTCTTTTTACCTATTTTAGTCTTAGAAATATTTTCCTGGCTTCTTCCCTGCTGGTTAGTAGGTTGGCTTGCCAGTTCAACTTCTCTTCTGGCTTGGGTAGTTAGGTATTGTTCAAAGGTTTCCTTATATAAAAGTTTTTGGTCATCAGGGATGAATCTATCATCCAAATTTATCCATGCTTGCAACAGTTTCTTCATAACCAGTTCCTCTTTACTTAACTCATATTTGGTTATATCTACCTCCATATCTGCCTGATCTAGGGTTTGAGATTGGTCCTCTAGCTAAGTTGCCTCTAATGGAGTTTTTCACTTAGCTTTCGCAGGTTTTGATGGAATATTACCAGAGCCATCCTCATTCATTTTTCAACATCATTTATAAGATCCCCTTGTTCTTGCAAGACTTCATATCTGTTTTGGTTGTTTCTCATGGGCTTTTGGTTGTTCTGCTGGTTTGCATGTTGTTTCCCTGTCTCTCGTTTGCTTGTGACAATTTTAAAACCCTCGTCATTATTTGGAGGAACTTCCCCTCCTTTTGTTTTCTTCCCTTTAGGATGATTAGGATTATTAAGAGGGCACGTTTTAAAAATATGGTCGTATTCATGCCATCTCCTACATCTAAATGTAATATGTTCATAATCAATTAATTGCTGCCATACATCTCATTCGCACTCCAATTCGATTGACTCAGGGAGGGGCTCTCTAATATTAATATACACACAGATTTGGGCAAAACAAGTATACTTTCCTCTTCTCGTCATTTCGGCGATCTTCACAAATCTCCCCAACGAGTTACCTATTCCTTCTAAAATATTCAGGTCCCAAAAATCAACAGGTAGGGAAAATAATTGTACACAAATTGGAACCTAAAGGAAATTTTCTTGATCCATTTTGTAACATTCCTCCCATTGTTGAAGAAACAAGCTCTCATTATAATAGAAATAAGGCCCTCCTTCAAAAATCCTTTCCTTGTCAAGAAGGTTGGTGAATATAACTGTAAAAAACCCTCTTGCACCAAACTTGATATCAATATGACCTTTCGGATGCCACTTGAGTTGGATCCACTTTAGTAAATCTTTCTCAGTAGGCCAAATTCCAATAAATTTGTAGATAAGAGCATGATATTTCATATAGCCTCTGTAATGATCTAATTTATTTGCTAGTATAAAAAAGAGGGGTTTTTTTTGTGGTTCTCGGTAGACAATGCCCTCTGAGTTTTTCCTGACATTGAGCCCCTAGCACTGGCCTCGAGTTAGGGCTGGCTCCCCCTGACACCCCTGGTTGTTTCCCACTGCAATCTCCGATCATTACGTTCTTGTAGGAGGGAATCTCAACACCCCCGGAGTTCACTACCATATTGTCTTGCCAGACTACAACAATAGCCTCTTTCTCATGACCTCTACACTGTCAAAAAACCTTGTTCTAAACCCTAGCACATCATTTTCCTTGCCTTCTTCATTCTTGTTCTTTTTATTTGATCCTTGAAATTCTAAACTATTCTCAAATTTTAACGTGTTTTAAATATAAAAAATTCTACTATACTAAGGGTATTTTTAACACATTTGTTTAAGACAAAAGAAATATTTTGTTTGAAAAAAACACTTTTTATTTTATTTATTTTACATTAAAATTTAATATCAATTGAATTGTCTTAAAAAAATTTTTTTAGGACAAAAATAGTTTGACACAAAATTTTATAGTTAAGACAAAAATATTTTAAGACACAGAAAAACACATTTTAAGACAAAAATTTATATTTAAGATAAAAGCATATTTTAAGAAAAAAATTTATATTTAAGACAATGGAAACTAAGACGAAACCCATTTAAGATAGTTAGCAATTAAGAAAAAAACCATTATAATTGGCGAAGTTTGCACTTAAATTCTATGAGTGGATAGTGGAGAATTATATTTTTAATTTTTGAAAATAGATATTCAAACCACATGAAATTTAATCATGTCAATTTTTTTTTTTTTTTATATTATATTTTTTCTTTTTCATTAAACCACATTCTAAAAATATAATAAAAAATAGATAAAAAAAATATTATTTCTGGTTGGCCTGACTCAAGGGGATTTGAACTTTGAATCTCATGTTTTTACATAATACTTCATAACAAGGTGATTCATTTGAATTACATTCCATGAGCTAAAATTATTTATTTTTGTAAATATGTAAAAAAACTAAATATTTTCTCAATTGTTATATATATAATAATAAAATTCATCCATTTTAAACTTTCATTTTTTTTTCTTTCTAAATGAAAAATCAAAATTTTGGTTCTTGCATATGTCTTATATTCACATATCAATTTTCTTTTCAATATTGAAAAAATATATCAAAGAGATAAATAACAATAATTTAATTATTTATTAGATAATATTTTAGTATTTAAACTTTTTCTTATTATAAAAAAACTTTCTACTAATATGGTAAAAAATATATATATTCCAACTGTAGTTTAAGATTTTTGATATTAATTTCTTGTTAGGTATTAAGATGTTGGTAAATATTTTCATCTAGTAATTAGAAAACCATGAAAGCATTATTAAGAAACCAAGTAATATTAGCAATTGATATCATTTCAAACTAGGGAATAATGATTATATAATTTATCTTCCTCACTTAATATAGATATATATAAATAAATTGTGAAGGAGGTTGAAAGAGTATATCTAGCATAAACTTTAATTTAACCTAAAAATTCATTTTCATGCCCCTATAGTCATCCACATCGGAGGTTGACTTAGTGCACCTAGATGGCCCATCACTATAGGTTTGTGGTGCATCTCACTCATTTCATCTCATCGATTTTCTCAATCTGAAACTATTTGATTATATACTACACCTCACTTTTTATATTTCACGATTATTAAAATTCATAAGTTTAACACTTATTTAAGTATGTAGATAATAATTCCATACAACTATGCCTTAACATAAACAATATGCAAATGATATGAATGAAACTAATCTTATAGAATCAAGAACCTAACTAGTCTAACAGTTGTCAAATATTCAAATGTGTTACAATCAAGTGAACTCTAGTCTCGTATAACAATTTAAATTATAAGAGGATGCAATTCATACAAACCTATCACCAAATTTCCTATTTCATTTACAATCATAGATCACAACTTTGTCATATATCAAAATTGTTTCACTTGATAGAAATAGTAAGTACTCTAGTATGCATGCAATGTATGAAGAGTTAAATTAAGTGAAGGAAATCAAGTTAAGTCTAATTAAGTATAATATTAGAAGTCAAGTGAGTCAAAGTTAAAAAGGTAATTCCTTGTCAGAAAAAAACTAAGTGAAGGAAAAGAAAAATGTCAATTTATGTTAAAGTGAAGTTAGAAATGTTTACTTAAATCGTCAGGTCATAGTTTGTATGAAGAAAAGAAATTGAGAGTTTAAATGATTACATATTTAGAGAGTTTAGTGCCTATATACTCATGGTTGGGTCATTGTAATGTGAATTAATAAGAGAGAATAGCAACAACTCGGTGGATGTATATGAGAGAATAATTAATGAATGGAACTTATTTATTAAAGAAGAAGTTTGTGTACTTATTTGTCTTGTGTTTGCATGTTTTTCTTTTCATCTAAATAAAAAGTATTATCATATAAAGGTTTATCAAGGTTTAAAATAACCAAAGAAGTTAAGAAGGTCACGAGTTACTTCCACTAAGAGCCTTGGCTATTGTGATTAGTTTGCAAATTGAAGTTTGCATCCATTGGTACATAGGTAGCAACTAGAGCTTGTTGAGAGTTTGTAAACCAAACTACTAAAATATTAGGGTGAGTAGCCTATAGACCCACCACGATATCAAGAGGAAAGAGCCACCACCACTGAACAAAGAAGGAGTATCCACCGTAAGTTGTAGCCATGAGCCTCCATAAGAATATGCATAGAAGAGCTTAGCAAACTTGCTAGTAGTTGTTGGGAGCCACCGTTTAAGTGAAAGTTAAAATGTTTATTTTTAAATATAATCAACTGTATGTGACGTTAATTTATAGAAGGATGACACAATAAGGAAAGAAGGTAGAAGAGAAAAGAAAGAAAACAACCATGGGTCACAAAGTAAGGCTTAAGAAAACCAAGAAAATAAATCGAAAGGAAGAGCCAAAGTATTTTGAAGATCTCATAGAGGTTCTCTCCATAGTAGAGGCACCTAAAAGACAAGTATATGAAGTAGAAAAATTTGAGGATGAATGGATCAGGATAAATCCGGTAACACTTCCAAAATTTACTAGTAAAAATTTTAAGTTTTGGGAACTATCAAAATGAAAAATTTTCTTCGATTTGAAGAGTTGATTGAGTATCAGTCTAATAACCCATATGACGAAATATGTGATAGTATTGGATCTTATAAAACATGCATTGGATGAGAAGTCCTTGTGCAAGGTAGCAAAAGCTACATCTTCTTAGGAAGCATTGAAGATTGTGGAAGTAGAATTTGGTATAAAGGAAAGTGACATAAAGAAAAAATTTATGTTATGGTATGTTGAAGAGTCAATAGAAAGTTAACTGCAATTATGAGAATAAATGAGAAAGACTCTAGGAGGAAAAAAAGGCTTGGAGAATCCCACTCAAATGTGGATGATGGTCATAAAGACTATAAAAGAGATACCCATCATGTAGACATGCATATGGATGAAGAAGACACATAAAAATTACAGAGTGGAAAGTTGAAGCCCCTATGTGTGAGGTAGAGTAAGAGAATATAAATCCTCAATAACCCCACTGTAATATGGATGGTCAAGATGATGGTGAATCCAACTATGACAATAAACATGTGGATGGTGACTAAAAAGTGAGTAGTGAATTGGTGAATCCAGCAATAGTCCTTGTTGATGATGCTGAAGCTTCCAATAAAGAAGTGAATACCATAAATGATCTAGTTGGTATGATTGTAGTTTATGATGACCTCTTTGCATCAAATTTTGAATCATTTTAATTTGAGAATAACAAAGAAAATTTTCATATGAAGTAATGGTTTGTAGAGTTGAATGTGCATCTCTCATGAATCCAACAACAAATGATGAATTTGGTGAAGTTGAAATTGTTAATGAGCAAATGCATGCTAAGATATATCACCACAAAGTAGATGAAAATTATGTTTATGAAATTTGTGGTCTCTCTTTCGAAACAAGAATTGATTGTTGAAACATGTAAAGTGCTATGTTTAATGAGGAATTTAAGGTTGAATCTACCACTGTAGAAGCTAGTTGTAACAGCCCTGGTAAAAAATCCATGTAAATGTTAATAAAGGTAAAATAAGACCTTGGTCATGGGACACGTATTCTAAGTTGAATGTTGGGTGAAAAAATCCTAATGGGTGTTCATTTCAGTTTATTAATGGTTATGGAAATTGGCGAAGGCAATGAAAAAGGCTTTCGAAAGGCATGAGGCATTTATTGGAATTTTATTTATGAAAAGAATGGAAAATAGGAGAAAAGGGAGGTGAAAGGTCACAGGTTTCATCTGAGGAGGAAAATGAAGGAAAATAATGGAAAACTGAAGAAACTAGAGGCCTCATTGATAAAAAGGCTGATGAGGATCAATTGGTAGCTTTCGCAAAAGATTTTGTGAGGTCAGTTTTGGAGCTCTCATTCTATTATCTCTCTCATACTCTTGGACACTTAGATTTTCTTAAAGAAATTTTGGAGGAGTATGGAATACATGGTATTTGGAGAAAGAAGGAAAAGGAAAAGCATGAAAGGGTAGGAAGACAACGAGATAAATAACTATATCAGGTTTTTCTTGCATGTACTGAGTTTCATGTACAGTTCTCTTACTATTTTTGGGATGTGTGGCTTATGCATGTGGTTATTTGGTTACGATATGCCATTGGAATAAGGGATTTTCTGGATTGATAGTGGTATTTCCTAGCTTTGTTATTTCCTCGATAGCCATGGTGTTGTGGGTTTTACTTTTGTTTTCTGGTTGGTTTTCTTGTGTCTTTGGTTGTGGGTTGATTTATTAATTCCTAGAAACCTTGGTTGGACAAACTCTCTAGAAGCCCTTGTTGGGTTGAGTTACTATTCGTGGAAGCCCTAAAACAGTTGTGGGTTGAATTACTAGTCCTGGAATCTCTAGTTGGAACAAACACTCTGGAGCCCTGGATAGCTTGGGTAGAGACCAATATGGTGATGGTTAGTGATGTTCAACTGTGAGGTGGAATCACCGATTGAGGGATGAGCTGGTTTGGCCTGTGGAAGCCCTGGCTTGGTTTTGATTGATTTTTTCTATGATATCCCACGTTCTTGCTTGGAATATGGCATGGGTGTGATTGGCTTAAAGAAATATTTTGTTCAGCCTAGCCTATGTTCGGGTGGTTCATGGAAGTCCCATACTTGGTCAGCCTATGGAATCATCAATAAGAGATATCTATCCTTGGTATTTTATGGGTAAATATAATTGTTTATATGTGGCTTATATGGTTGTTATATCGTTGATATTTCTATTGGTTATATGTTGGTTATGAGTTAGTTTTATGATAGTGATAATGTATGGCTATCATCATGTTTTTGTTAATCACTAAATGTACAATGACTATATGGCTTAATAGATGGTAATGTAGTTATTGTGATGAGGCATCAATGTTTCTTAGTGATTCTGAGATAATTTTGAAACCCCTATGCTCAAGTATGTTGTTTTAACTTGTAGAATGCATATTTGTGACATGTTTGATGAAATGTCATCATGGATAGTAGGGGTCCATTTAAGTCCTTGTTCAAGTATTTAATTTTTTATCATTTTTTTGTTGTTACTTTTCATTTCTGGATGTTTCATGGAGTTCTAGGTAGTGGCCTGAATCCTAACCTTGAAAAATTGGTTCATAATATGGAGTCATTGGCGCATAACTACCTGGAAATGTCCCTAGTCATATGCATGCCTTATTGTGGGAGTGACGAAACGTTCTAAGTTGCATGCATGCCCATGCCAAGGGAGGGATTAAGTATTTGATGCAGAAAAATGTCAGTTTATCTTAGGGGCTGGTCATCTAGAAGGGTTGGATGGCTTTGATCACCTGGATGGTTTGGATGGCTCCTCGGGGTTCTATTGCATGTGTAGAAGGTCATGTTGGTTGTGTTACATTGGTTCCACTTCCTTAACTGATATATAGGGAGTTGAATCATATCATAGAAACCCTTCATCACATGTTTTCCCCGGTTGGTCGGTTACTTGGGTAGATGTGAGAGGAGGGTATTATAGAGTGGTATCAAAGCATGGTTAAGTTCTCCTTCGGTGATTTCTAGTTTTCATTCCCCTTGGATGAATGTGTTGTCATATGTACATGCCAGTTTCATATAGGTCCTTGTGCTTATTGTGCATACATGGCATTGGTCATGATTGTAGTGGTGTCACCATGTGAAAGTTGATGGTGCCATTGTTGAATTTATTTGTTGTGAGTTTATGTTGGTCATGCATTGGTTATGTGTGTTATTTTTTATATGTTGTTATTCACACTTTGGCTGGATGATGGTCGTTGTGCATAAATTCATGATATTTGGTCAACATGATCATGCATTTATAATTGGATAAAGGCTGAAACTATATATATATATATTGTGCTAATCTGGTTGGTCTTTTAGATGAGATATCCTCTTCTCACTATACTAAGGTACGCTGGTTTGTTTATGATTTGGTTTAGCTGAAATAATATACCTTGCAGGAAGAAGATATTAAAGATGACTAAAAATATGGGAATTCTTAAAATAACAATTAGCTTAACTACTTAAATTGATAAGAAACAAACATGAAGGAGTGTATACAAGGAATATTCAATTTGATTTTTCTTAATAACCTTCGAAGTAGGGTTTCCAGTGAGAAAACTATATAAGTTGGTAATGGGATAACAACATTTTGTATTATAACACGCTATCTGACATGGGTTATCTATACTTATATGAATGGTATCATGGAACGAAATACTATGGAAGTAAATAAAAATGAAATAGAGGCTTAGAAGAAATATATCAAGAAAAATAAGGCTGAAATATTTTTCAATCAAAGCCTATTTTAGGGTACTCGTCTGGATTTGTATAGAGTATTGACCTCTTCCCTATCAATGGATTGTTACATGTCAATATTAGGACGAAAGGACAACTGATATTCAGGAGATATTATGGGCAATAAATCAGTTTTTTTTCAATAATGTGATGAATACCTATAGATGGTGTTATCACACATAAATTTTTAATTTTTTATGGATAGGGTCATTCACCTAGGTTCATGTTGTCTCATAATAATTTTCATGAAATTCTTGAAAACATTTCATTTGGCGATGTCTACCATAAGTCTAAAACCACCTAAAGCCTTGTCATATCAATCAAGTCTACCTCATGTCCTTTAGTTTTCATTCCCACGCTTTTAAATCATAAACATCTTCCACTTTACAGTTAAACACAATTTCGTAGTGAATTCAGTGAAAAATAGGTATATTTCACTACGAAACTACCTGATAATTTCCTAGCGAATATGAGGATTTCTCTATTTTTTGACTTTTGAGCCTTGAACTTTAAGGGCAGTTTTTGGGAAAACATAGAAGTATTTTAAGAAATTGAGAGAGTTTATTGTCAAGAACATATCAAATAAAATTAAACTCTTTCACTTTTCTCAGAGGTGCTACAAATTGTGAGATTCAGAGATGTATTTTGGCTTTATTTTCAGAATGCAAAATTTTCCCGTTTTATAGATGTTTTTAGAATGCAGATTCTGGACCGTTGGAGATGGTTTTCAAAAAAACAAGAGAGGGTTTTCTCCAAAAAATACTGACCTACAACAACCTCTTCCAGTTTTTCAAAATATATCAAGGATAGAGAGATAAGAGCTCATGTATGAACCCTATGTTTTAAGAAAAAGCAGAGTCATTTGATTGATAAATAAACTTGCTAAAGATGAAAATGATGTTTTTGAAGAGGGTAAGAGGCAAGTTTGCATGATCATAATTCATCATATCAATTTTCATAACTACGGGTGAAATTTGGAATAAAAGGGGAGAATTTTGAATTTTCTCCATAACCAGGTAGTTTCGTAGTGTGCTCCGGGCTTGAAGGCTGACAAACGCTATGAAATTTATGAAGATGCTCTTTTGCCTTTAAATTCAATTTTATGGAGAACTAAGGAGGGAAAAAAATTGTATTTATCTCATTAGCCCCGAGGAAGATCCTCCAATAGTCATAAAGTTCAAAGGTTATGCAAAAGGTGTATTTTGGAGTTTGCTACGAAATGAGTGCTGCAAAATTTCTGAACATGATTGTTTTAGCAGTTAACTTCAAGTTTGATTTCTGACCAAATGAAAAAGGATTTTGGAAATATGAAAGAGGTTTTTCTTCAACACAGGTCCATCTAAGAAAATCTCTCTCATTTTTTGCAAAGCCATCAGGTTTGGAAATTATGCACTCATCTTTGAAGCCTATTTTTCAAAATTTTCACTAACTAGATTTGTGAAAAAAATACAAAAATTTGACTTGGAGGAGGTCCAGCTCAACATTCACGTGGCATAATGACAAATCAACACTCCAGTAGACTCATAAAATTAGTTGGTTTAATTTTATAATGGTTATTAAATGGATTTGTTGAATTATTAATGAAAGAATAGTCCTTTTTGTATTCAAACTCTATAAAACAGAAATATCCCTAGGAAGTCTCCAAGTGATGGAATCATGTTTGAAATAGGTCTCTCAGGTGGGAATTCGAAGCTAGCAAGGTGGAAAATCATTTGTATGAGTCCTCACTCTATAAATGATGCAGTTTTAGAGTTAGAATAGGTTGGAGAATTCTTTGATATAGATACTATTGTAATTTCTGATATCAGTAATAGACAGATAGTGAGTTTTCTTTATTTATTTGAGATTCTTGTTGTGTTCCAATGGGTTTATGTGTCTCTTTTATATATTGATTTGAGTAGTATTGATGCTAAATTACTTAGAATTCATATCATATATGCTCTGACTTCCTTTTAGCATTGAGTCACTGATTATTCTCATGTGTTAGTGTTGTTCTATCATTGAAACAGAAAAAGCCTCAGCTTCCATAAGTAGGAATGCTTATCATTGATTTTATTTTACTGACTCCATGAGCCCAATGGTAGTAGAATCTTCCTCAATTTTCACCTGCAATCACATACACTAAATCACTCACAGAGTTAGCCATCCGTTTTAAGACCTAATTGAGTAAATCCTTTGATAAGTTGAGAGAGCCCTCTCAGGCTGAAGAGGCTAGTCCTCAGTAAAAAGTGGTTTGAAATATTTACTCCAAGTTTAACATTGAATTAGCCCAACAAGAGACAATTTGGTGATAATAGATGGAATCTTATGTCTGACGTGTATCTCTCATTGTAAATTTGAAATTATATGAATTTATTTACAATAAAAATGAGAGATACACGTCAGACATAAGATAAAGCAAACTCAAACATGTGCCAAATTATAGAGGTGGTTGGGGATATTTCACATACAACTTCTTGTTTGTCTTATAAAATTGATAACCATTATTTTTTCCAACCAAATATTGGGTCTAATCTGATGATACGATCTACCTTTTATGTGAATAAGGGTTAACCTGGACGATGGTTGAGACCTGATTTCCATTGTACTAAACTTAAGGGAGTTCTCTCTCTCTCTCTCTCTCTCTCTCTCTCAAGCCATATATATATATATATATATATATATATATATATATATATATATATATATATATATATATATATATATATATATATATATATATATATATATTATTTGAGTTTTGATTTAAATTGACTAAAATCATACGTGCCACACCAAGTGTATTAATACCTACAGTCTCGAGTGGTTTTGTGATGATTAGTTTGGGAAAAGTGGGGAAAGGCACCAAGCGTTTAAATATTAAGAGAGTCAATAAAATCAATGACATGTTATGCCGAAAAACTGCACGGTAAAGAGGAAATTGTGCTAGAGGCACTTAGACAAGAAAAATGACGGTTGAAATATACCCTGGATGCATAATAATTATATCAGATACATGAACATCACTAATTACATAAAGAGGAAGATAAGAATAATGGCATTCAATATTGAGAACTTAAGGTAGGATAATAAGTGTCAATGGAAAATAATAACTTTATACAATCAATTTTTCATGATTAAGGGTAATATATAGAATCCAATATAGGTTCTCACAGCGGAATAATGTAAGAAGGTAAGAACTTGAATGGGAATTTGAGAATACAAAGTTTTGTTATGAACAAAATGTCTAAAAAAAAAATTCGTTAGAAAGGAAGAAGCATGCAATGTATCCATGAGATATAAATTAACTAATATACAACAAGTAATGAAAAATAAATCTTCTTGAGCATAGTTAATATGCATGTTGATACAACTAAAGTACTACTACCAAGAAAATAGATGCTAATAACATTAGTATTCCAATTATTACACTTTTGTGGTTGAGATTAAACTACCAAGGATCATTTGAATGTAATTGCTAGAAAAATTAATAATATTATGGGGAAAGAAAATAAAATGTGTTGCCAAAGTAGTAGATATATGAATTAGCGACCCCCTTGATTGAGACAGTTAGAAAATTCCTTGTAAATAAAATTCCAGTGTTTGAATACTCACAATAATAGGAGTGTGCAGTGCAATCAATAAAAAAGTATACACAAGAAAATAAGTGGAAACACTACAAGAAGGGACTAGATTCAATCACCTTGGGATGAAATAAAGAAGATATAAGAACAGTGTGTAGAATATTATACACCTAATATATATATATATATATATATATATATATATATATATATATATATATATATATATATATATATATATATATATATATATATATATATATATATATATATATATATATATATATATATATATATATATATATATACACACATGATATTTTTGTAGTAATATGAGGGTATCAAAGTAATAATTACAAATTGCATTATCTCCTAACAAGAGCTACAAAAACTCTGCATTAATAGTCATATTAATAATGAATATGAATTAAAAAAACTAAAACATTGTGAGGTACATAATGTGGGTTTAATCATGAACACTCATGAATAATGAAATACTTTTAACTACCAATGTTGATGACTGCGAACAACTAGGTAAAATAGTCATGGGAGAACATAGCTAATTCCACTTGAATGTTGTTTTAATCATAACATAACAACCATGGTAGTGGCTAAAATAGTATATACATAATTGATACAAAAATATCCAATTTATATCATGCTACAAACAGTTCCTCGATAATCGTTATCTTTAGGTAAGCAATGTGAAAAAAATGCACGGTTATGTATATTGAAGTTCATAGGTAAACCATATTCACGTTAATGGGAATTTCCACTAGGTCTACTGTATTAATATGTCAATTATGTTGACCTTATTGCACACATGTGGATAGTATGTTGAATTCAGGTGGAATTTATGAAGTATATATTCAACATGTATATGAACATGCTAGAAAAAGAGCACTGAATAAATTCAAGAGTATATTTTCTTCTGATTTGAGACGTCACACCAAATGAAATAAAGTGATGATTGTAAGCATGAAATATAGGAAGTATCTGCCTTTCAGTCTTAAAAAAAGATGAAATTTCTTCGACAATACGAAGGGTTTACCAAAATACTAAAACCACATAGAACTAATAGAATTGGGATCGTAGTTTATCAATTTGTAGAATCAAAGGATATCTTCTGGCCGAACCCTGTGTATCTTAGACCGGAAAGATATCCGGCTCTAGAATCGAGCCTTTTCCCAGGATAAAGTGCAATAAAATTCGTTAGTTATGAAAATTATATGGGAGCAAGGTGATGGAAATAAGTAAAGTATCCAACAAGGTTTCAGGAATAAGAAATTCGACAACAAACACAGTTGATGATGTTAATAAAATGGGAGGAGAATGTAATATATCTCCGTTTTTGTAATACTATTTTGTTAGTCAAAGTTACGCTAGAAAGAATGACGAAAAAGCGATGAATTTTGTATCCATTGGTACATAAGTAGAAACTAGAGCTCGTTGAGAGTTTGTAGACCCAACTACTAAAATATTAGGGTGAGTAGCATATAGAGCCACCACCATATCAAGAGGAAAGAGCCACCACCACTAACCAAATAAGTGTTGGGTATGTGTTATATTATTTCCATGATTAGTCGCACGCGCGGGGGGATCACGGGGGCGAGGGGGAGGGGGGTGATAGTGCACTCTGTACGTTGCATCGGGAACAACAAGGGGTTCACAGAGGGGGCAAAAGCCCCCCTTGTTTGGGGTATGGGGTAGCGCTATTAGGTCCCTATATTACTAGTATAGTCCCTTATTTTTGTTAGTGTAACCCCCTTATTGTTATTGTTGTACCCCTGTAACCCCAATATTGTTATTATTGTGCCCTTACATTATTATTATTAGGTCGGCTAGGATTATATTGTGACCCCATGGACTCCTATATATAGAAGGAGGTTTTTTCATTTGTATCATCCAAGAATTGTTCATTTATGTAATGCAAAGGAGGTTTCCACCTCAAAGTGGCTTATTTCTAAGGCGTTGATCTCTCTTTTCTTATATTTTTGGAGCTGGTTTCATAACATTTGGTATACGAGCTTTGGATTCTAGGGTTTCACTGCTCCAATCAGGTTAGACCCATGGCATTAGAAAGAATATTCAGAGGGCTAATACAGGGCTAAATTTTAGATATTGAAGATCTGAAATCACAGAGATAATTCAGTTTCAATATAGAGCTCCTCAAAATCAGGAAAAAGGTGTGTATTTTTTTTTTTCGAATTGCATAAGTCTTGTGTGAAAAATCAGTTTGAAGTGATTCCAAGGGCATATTTAAGCATAGATATCAATATTGGGTTCTAAAATTCCACCTAAAAATAATTCAACACCCATTAAGACTTCAGAAGGCTGTATTATGACTCATGAATAGGAAGAAGCGCAACATGACATATAAAAATTACAAGAGCAAGTGCACCAAATTTTGCTCTCGCAAAGAGCAAAAAAAATGAAATGGAAGTTTTGAAGAAAGTCATGGAAGCTAAGATGGAGGGTTTGAAGAAAGGCATGGAATATAAGATGGATGTTTTGAAGAATGGCATGGAAGCTAATATGGATGGCATGGAAGCTAAGATGGATGACATGGAAGATAAGATCGATGAAAAAATGAAAGAAAACATGGAAGACATGAAGAATGATCTAAAAGCATACATGGAAGGTTTGATGACAAGGTTAATACAAGAAATGATTCCTAATGGTGGAAAGATAGTAGAGGAAACTCATGATGAGAACAAAATAAATGTTAATCGTGATTTCATAAACTCTAATGTTGGATTGAAGAACCACCATATTCCAAATATGGATATGAGGAAGTTTGACGGCAAGGATCCCGTAACATGGATACTGTTAGCCTCCTATATCAATAGGTTTCATCTTTCATGATTGTCTTGATGGAAGTGTGGAATATGTTCAAACCTTCTTACTTGAGCAAAGGTGTTCCATATTCTTGAAAAACCAAAAAATCAAAAAATTTAAAAAATGTAAAGAGGGTATACTAAAAAGAATAAAAATGATCAAAAAGAGAAAGAAATGAACCCCAAGAAAAAATAGACCAAGGAAAGTGTGCAAATCAGGATCCAGCGCCTACTTTTTCATCTGATGTAATAATCAATTATAGTAAAAACATGCGACTTTTGCACAATTCATGAATAAATTATTGTTTAAAACTTTAGCTTAGTCATATTTTCAAGGTCATTGTATTTTAGATTAGAAGAATAAATATCTAGCCAAACGATTTAATCTTTAGCAGGTCAGTAGCCTAAGTAGAGTGAATAAAAGGTGCTCCGATTTATCCAGGCCTTGGATGTAATAAAAGAGGTAGAAATAGATGATTATCATGTGAAAAAAGATTGAAAAAGTTTACCAACTCTACAATGCACCTAATAAAAGAAGATAAAGTGTTACAGTGGTAAGTAGATAGAGATGCGAGTAGTGGGTGCTACTATAGTATTATAAATTGGTAAGTGCTTTGCTACATGTTTTTGATCATTCACTTTCATCACAAGTACTAAAGCAGGAAATACACTGGAAAATCACAGCAAGCAAAGTCAAATTCATTAACCTCCCTCATCATTTTCCCCCTCAAGAGTTTTACTAATTTCCCCCAAAAAAAGTACTAAGGTAATTGGAGATCAAAGGGGCTCAAGGCATTTCCTTGACTTCTGGAGGGACCGGACCCTCGGCCTAATGATAAAAAGACCTAAGCACTTGAAATAATCCATCATTGATTATCTTCCATTTTTAACTTTTTCCTAAGTAAAATCCTATTTTACTTAGGAAACTGATGCAACATTCCATAAAATTCCTCAAAACAACTTGTTATTCTAAGTTTAAGTGTTGAAGATAAAAATGTGCAATTTACTTCATAAGTTTTCACTTTCTTAGATGTACAAGGGTGTTTTGATTTTCCTTGTCCTTTTTCATATTAACACCTAACTCTATTATATTAAATCCCTAGTGAAATCCCTTTTTCCTATGTATATAACTCCCTTTTCTAATAAATATCCCCAAAACCCTCTTATTATAATGTTTTACCAAAGTATATATAGTCCCGCATATTTAAAATAAATACCCCGCTTTATAAAAGCCCTTTGGTAAAACTATAACCTTATATATACATTCCGCCCCTATGATGAATTAATTATATTAATTTATTCATCGTATAATAAAATATATGAAGAAAAGCGTTAGACACATAACATATGTGTTTAACACCAAAAACAAGAAAAGACTACGACGGAATCCTGCGCCACCATACTCAGCATTCCACGTGGCATTCCACATGGCCAAACCACGCCGCAATTCATTTTATAAATTCACGGGGTTAATTAGTCATTTGGACTAATTAACAACCATTCCCGCCTATTAGCTTCTCCCCGGGGTGATTAGATTACCTGTCAAAACTTGTTTAAACCCCGACGGGCCCACTTTCGAAACCGCACAAGTTTCCCTTTCCTCCAGCCGTCAGATCATTCCTCCGTTGATCAACGGTCCCGATCAATCCCGCTGCCCATCGCGTGTGAGTTTTTTAGCTAGCGGGGAGTGGGTGGGTTTGACTATTCAGCATTCCACGTGGCAAGCATCCTGTGGAATCGCTGCCATTGCGATTTTTACCGCCTTCCTCCATAAGCGGTGCGGGCTCACCGCTTACCGTTTATCGAATACCGCCGGCCCCACTCCCTTACGTCACCCCGTACGTCAAATGACATCATCACCTCGAAAACGACAAAAACCCTTTTGACTTGTTTTTAAGCCATTTTTCGCGTTTTTTTCAGTTATTTTGGTTTTCGAAAGAGACTAAGCTCCCGCTGCAAATTTCAAAATTCGCTGCAAATACACCAAATTAATCAGAAATTCCGCTGCGCCCGTGTTGAAGAACGTCCCTGCCATTGTCCATTACCTGTTAAAGAACCAGTTTCCATCCAAAAACAGGTATTTATCATTCCGCGCCCCGACTGCAAGTTAAGCTTGGTTTCTTGTGTTTTTCTCTGAAAAAGTGTTTGAAAGTCCTCTCTGAGTCCTCATTGAAGAGTTGAAACCTGTAAATTTGCTTCCCAAACCTGCAATTTGTTCCAATTTCCTCTTTTGTCAGATATCCCGTCCGGTCTGCAAGAAAAACTGAAACCTTCATTTTGAATCCACAAGAACCAAAATGGAGGCCCCAACTGCTCTAAATGTCACTCCTTTGAATGCACCTCACCGAGATTTAGACTACTTGCCTCTCATAGATGAAGATTTCCAAATAAAAGACCTGCATTTCGATGAAAGTCCCCGTTTGAGTTTCTGTCGCTGCAGAGACGAATACTCAAAGGGGCAAGATCTTATAGGGTTGTGGGAATCCAATCTCCCAAGGTTTTTCATTCCTACAGTTCACGTTTTCCCTGAAATCATTCATTATTGTCATGCAAATTATGATCCCATACAAAGAGCTGTATTAGCTCCTGATCAAAGTGTTTTGTTCCCTATAACACCTCGGGCTATCAATGCTATGTTACAATTTGAGCCAGAACAAGAATTAGCACCTCTATCCATGGAAGGGCTAATTGAGAAAACCAGACTGTTAACTCCAGAGAAATTGAAAGCAATGTGTCAGTACTTCATGTTACCTGAGCATCAGCCAAAAGGGACTCCCCCCTATGGTTTTTACTTTTTCAATCAATTGGGAAGGCTTATTGTGAATGTAATATCCTTTGTCTTATGATTCAATACCAGTGAGTATGTTGACGAGATAACTCTGGCTTTGCTATCTATCTTTACCCCTGGGCAGCCTCCTGAGATTAAGTATGACTATGCTTCCTTCATTGCCAACAAAATCCATGATCAATTTTTAAGGCTAGATGATGAAAAGGTTTTCAAGTACTCCTGAGTTATCTATCACCTCATAATTTTCTATCACTCAGACAAATTCCCTTTCCCTGTTCAGAAACTTGATGCTAAAGGTAATCCCAGGTCTGTTATTTTTTGGTCCCCCATCATTCATTTGTCCTCTGATTCTCCCTACTCTTATTCAGAATTCATTGATCAGTTTGTACATCCTGCTACAACCTTGTTAACAGGAGTTTCTCCCCCGAGGCTTAGTACTGAGATAAGAAAGACCCTGCAATTGTCAAAAAGTTACAAAGTTGGGGATTGGTACTTGTACCAAAACCATACAGTTATCAGGATTTATGGATGTGAATTACATCCATTCAAGTTACCCAGATATGTACCAATGAGAATTTTTGCGTTGGAATACTTTAGACAGATGAATAACTCAGATGTAATCCATTTCTGCAATGTAAAGAAGAAAGCACAGTTAAGGATCAAAAGCCAGTTAGGTCCTTTCATTTGCAATTCTAGAGAAGCTGAGAGAGATGCAGAACTTATATTAGAGAGAAAATTCCAGACATCTTTTCGTTGGGTCCCTTATGACCCCTTTGGTTTCATTTGTGAAAGAAGGTTAAAAAATAAGTCATCTCCTTATATACATCACAGAATTCCTGACATAGAACAGTATGCAAATCAAGATGAATGGGTTAAAGGAACACTTGTTGAAGAGGGAAGTGGAGCTGACAAATTGAATAAACTTATGAAAGATGTTGAGAAGAAATTTGACCTAGAAACATATGATCAAATGCAGGTACCCTATATTGGCACATCTTCAACAGCCACTCTACAACAAGCTATACAGGAAGACAACCCATCAGTAACAGCAGAGCCTAAAGGTAAAGGAAAAGAACCTATAGTTCAGGTCATTGAAACCCTGGTCATGGCAGAAAAATCACAGAGTTCCAAAACACGAGAACAATCTAAAGCTTCTCAAACACCAGCAAAGCAAATCCAAGCTCCAGAGATGCAAACTCCACTGAATGTGGAAATAGGGAAAAAGAGGTCAGCTCCAGATTCCACACCTTCAAAAGGAGCCCCACAAGTCTATCAAGCTAAAAAACATAAATCTGATCTACCTCCAGATGTAGAGATCATAGATGAAATATTTGATGATGGCAGGGAAGATAGTCAGCAAACAGGTACAGCAAGTGAAACAAATATAAGCGAGAAAGGGATACAAAAGCAACTGAGCACTGAAGTATCTTCTTTCAGACCGCCCAAGACAGATACTGGAGACATAAAGAAAACCTTCATTGATATCAAAACAAGGAATGAACCATTAAAAATGAAGGTCTACGATCAGTATATGAAGATGGCTCCTCACAATCAGCAAAGGTTGATGTCAGCTTTTGATCTTTCACAAGGTAAAATGCAAATGAGCCACTTCAAAGCTAAGGTGCCAAAGCCAACTTCAGCAACAGATTACATCAGAACAAATTTTGAAGTGTTAGCAAAGGATATCCATCCCTTGGATCAGATAGAGCTTCATAGGCAAACAGGGGAAATGGTTTATTCCACTCTCACCAACAAAGCCATGGCGGCTTTAACACTACAAGATTCCTTGAATAATACTGCTACAACATTGAAAATTGAAAGGGCCTCCTCACAGGCCAAGGACAATAGAATAAAGTCTCTAGAAGAGATCATTATTAGTTTGGGACACAATCCCAAAGACACTAAAGGTATTGAGGCACTGATAAAAAAGAAAGAGGATGATATAGCTGCACTGAGAAAACAGTTGAAAATACCAGCCTCAAGGCACCCCCAGACACAGGAAATAATAAAAGGAAATTCACAAGAAGAAATGATGGAGTTGCTCTTAAACTTGACAGAGCGACTAAATGAAACCGAGAAGGAGCTGGAAAAGGCATTGCAGGAACGGGAAATTCTCAAACAGGCTTCAGCAGCAGGTACTACAGGACAACAGGAACAATCATCTCAGGTGAATATTTCTAATTTGAATTCTGATGATTTGATTAAGCAAATGGAGAGTTTGCAGCTAAAGGTCACAGAACTCCAAGAAGTAAAATTACAATTAACAAAATTGGAGGGAAAATATGACACATCCAAAAAGACAGTAGCTGACAACCTCAGAGAAATAAAAAGGTTGGAAAAATTGGTTGAGGCTTTGCAAAAAGATCTTACACTGGAAAAGCCTCTGAATGAAATAAATGATATTATTTGGGACAACATCATTAATTTAATAAGAGATATTTGGCCTTCCATTCAAGCTATTTTTGAGCAGAATGAGTTAGTCAAGATAGCCCAAGAGGAAATAAACAAAACTAGACATGAATTAAGAGGCAAGCCAGAGCTAGCCCAGCAGCTCATTAAGTTTTTGAATTCCAGAACAAAACAACAGCTAGCATTGCTAGGAATTGATGACAGAACAGGTGTAGTTTTGGAAGCAAAGAGAATTTTCACAAAGAGAACTTTCATGCAAAATCTAGAAAGAAAGTGTACTGATATTTTGGTCGACGTCAACGTTTTCAGAGAAAAGTTTCAAGCTCTGCTCGACAGTGAAATGTTAAAGTCCCATGCTCACAGAGGATCAAATAGTGGACTTGGAAACTTATGAGAAAAGAATCAAAGCTCATGCTAAACATACAGCTATAGGTTCTACTAGTGTAGGTTCTACTAGCTCATCAGAACCTGCAGTACCAACTGGGAAGAGTATTTATGAAAAAGTGAGGAATCTATTTCATCTGGAGCATGAGTTAAAATATCTATTTCCAAACGAGCCCACTTTTTATAAACTTACTGAAGCCGATGAAACTTTAAGGAAGCTCAGAAGAACAATGATACCAGATGATCAGTGGTGGAAGGAAATGCTGGAAATTTTGTAAAAAATGTTGTCAGGATAAAAGTTTATCTTTACTATTGAGTAAATGGTAAAAAACAGAAATGCAGATGAAAGAGTATCAGATGAAAGATTAAAGAGTATCAGATGAAAGATTAAAGAGTATCCGTGAGAAGAAAAAGTATTCAACAAGTCAAAGGAATACGCAAAGGACAGCACAGAGCCCTATTTTGAGCACTTATCCTTAGCACGTCCATGAAGAAAGGAACAGCACATCAACCGTTACTCATTATTCTATTTTCGAGACCATGTGTCTCTTGTTTGTTGTAAATACGCTTTAAGTCAGCCTGAATTATTGGCTAGGATAGAGTAAGATTGTTAAGATTATTTTTGTATAAATAAGCCTTCAAATAGAGTTTTGAGGGGTGGATTCTATTACTCTGTTGTAACATTGAGGTTTTCGGAATAAAAAAGCTTTTGGACAAATTTACTTGTGGCTTACTGGATGACGTTTTGAAGCACTGGACTTGTTGCAGGATTCATGTGTTGGACTTCAGTTCAATAAGTTTTCCAACCCTTGTGTTTAAATTTATATTAGTTTATGCTATCATCATATCCGTTTCTGAATAGTTTACATAAAGGATTGAAACAGAATTTGCTTAATTGTACTCTGTTTTCAAATGTGATTATTCTTGATGTTTTCTTCTGGATTAGTTATAAGCATGAATTCTTAATTGCTCATGTTTTGTTGATTTAAACATTGTTGATTACTGTAACAAAGAATCCTTCATTGCTCTTTGCTTGTAGTCATTTCTCTTCTTTCTCTTGAATATGGTGAAAGATTCTTAGCTGCCTTTCATCCCTTCAATACCATCCATCCACTTTAAATTTTAAGGATTTTTCTCTGTCTAGCTATCTTGCCCTGTAATACCATCTTGTGTTTAGAAAAGAAATCCAGTAAAGCCATCCTTAGACTCCATAGCCCAATGGACTGAAAGCCCTCAACCTTGCCCTTAGTTTTGTGGATTCCACCATTTTCCCAAAACAAACTTTGAATCTATAACTAGCCTAAAATCATTCAAAAACAAAGATAAATCATAAAGAGAGAGCCCTCTCTGGATGCAGATTGGCTAGATTCTGCATCTAAAAGGTTGGTTTTTGGTTACCTCGGGTATACTTTCCTCTTACACAACTTCTAGGAAAACCTGAGTGATAACAGA